>JAPWTK010000972.1:0-112150 GCA_029963805.1 Aromia moschata
GGAGAAAGCGAGAGTTAAGCATGCAATAAAATTCAAGGATGAGTTCAGAAGCAAAGAACAATTGATAACTAACATTATATAATATTTACAGTAGGTACAGGAGCCAGTGGTTTTTCAAATTGAGGATGTCTTAAGAATCGGTGTAATTGAATAAATTGTATAAATATATCATAAGTAGTTGTTTGTGTCATTTTGATACAAATAAAAGTTAAAAATAAAAGTTTGTTATTAAATATATCAAAATTCATATAGGATAATATTTAGTTGAGTTTAATTTTTTACATATTTAACATTTCTTTTAATATAGGTTGTTTATTCTCTTAAGGTTATTTTATACTATATAGTTAATTAGTGGGATAGAGGTCAAATGTTTCCAAAAAAAAACCAATTTTCAGTTAGTCGACGTTTCGCAAAAATTTATTTGCATCCTCAGGACTAATTGAATAAGCTTTGCTGTCTTTTTTAAAAATAAATATGAATGAAACATTGATAAAACAATTGATATAACATAAAAATAATAATAGAATACAACGTACTGTCACACAGACGTGCATCGGCTATCTGCGTTATTTTATACGTTTCATTTTTACCGCGTTCAAAGATGGTCACATGATTTATACATGTACTGAGTATAGACGGCGGTAGAGATCATTCTAGACGAATCAGTTGGAAGTTGACTAGCAGAAGCGTTGGAGTTACGTATGATGCTTAGCTGTTTTAACTTGTTGATACGATGCAACAGGTTTTCGACGAAAAAGATGGTGCTAAGTGCGAAAGACGACCGCTCGTGGCAAAAAGAAGACGTATCGTAAAATAAACGATATAACGACGATTGAAGGCGTATCTAAAGACCTAGTTATTTGTGTGATCTTGTGACATTGTGACATTTCCAAATCCGTATATGTTTTGTCTATAACGTATTCGGACTTTTGCTCCTTGAATCACCCCTAGACAATAAGAAAAAGCCTTCATTCGTGTGAGTGTCACTACCAAATCCTAATATATATTAGCCTCCTTTCAAATGGTACGGTTTTTGTCGAGGTCATGTACGACAAAGATATCGTGTATAGCCAATTAAATCCAAACTCACACCACACAATTTTAATCGTAGTCGTACATGACTATCGTAGCATCACGGCAGGAAGGTTGCGACGACACGATGCTGGAGTTGTGTTCATGTATACAACAACAGTGATTTATTCAATTCAATGCAAGTTTTCATACTTGCCATGCGTATGAATGACATTTACTGAAGAAAATAAAATATTATGATTGACAGTTTTTCATATTTCTCCGGGCTTCACGAAAAAAAAAAACTTAAATCAGGTTACGAGGGTAAAATCGATAATACCCACTATGGTTTTTATATAGTATGTGAACAGTAGACAGTCGAATAGAACATGGCTAGGGTCCGAGAAGTAGGCTATAACGCAGGATTGACACTATACAACTTTTTAAGGGCCTTGTAACTATGTATGGGTGTATTTCTTGCCTGTGCAGATGTACACCATTGATCGTGTCTGGTAACACGCACTGGGGCTCTCTCGTAACGGGTTTAAGGAAATGTTATATGCAATTTATCCATATAGCGTGTGCGAACGTTCCGTTGTGAAGTTTAGTGTTGTAAAGAAGCTCGATACGAACGGACGAACGGTAGAATGTTGAGTTTAGAATATTAAAATGCATCGTGAGTGATTAACTAATAAACGTGTGTTCATACGTATTTTTGTTTAGTGTACGTATTTCGTTTAGAATTCGTGTAGTGTATTTACATGTTATCTGATTTTGTGTGGATCTTTGTAATAATGGCACAGTTGTTACCATTTGTGCATAGACTGAAAAAGATGATTGAAAATTACGAGGACTTTACAATAGACAGATAACATATATTATGCATTCCTTACAATAGTCGATTTACATATATGGTATACGCCGAGAGTGTGAAAGACATTTAGATTCGAATATGCTTCAACAAAATATTACTGGTACTATTAGAAAAAGGAATTTACCGCAGTTAAAAGTATAAAAATAGTAGTAATACGTGTATTGTTCTCGTGGATGTAAAAAATAATAATGTATTGATGTTAGTGACAACAAACAACTGTTAGTGTGTGCTGTGCGAAATTCGTGAAAATAATGTGTACAGTGCGTTGTCCTTTGTCCATGTGAACTATTTGAATTTGCACCTTTAACTTCAGTAGGAAGTTAAAGGTTCATTATTGCATCATTGCACCAATGTGGAGACATCATTTTCCTTCTACAACCATATGTACAGGACAAATCGCTCACGTTTAACGAGAAGAAATGCAGAAAGATTACTGGTTGTGGCAACGTATACTGAAGCAATGAAAAGAGTCGGTCCTTCTGACACAACCGATAGGATGTACATTGTTAGCACATTGTTACTCCTGTCTTTTTGATCCTCATATGGTCTTCTGTCAGTGACGTGACGGATTACGAGTCCAACCCTGCTTTATAGCACACTTTCTGGACTCTAAAAACATGACTATTGAAACAGATAATGAACTTCTTATTATTCTTATTGAACAGCGCAACAGACATTCTGATGTAACTGAATAATTTTGTACTGTAATAATTTTGTAATAATTTTATAAATCGTGAAAAGTGTTACATGTTCACATTCGCCCATTATTTGTATGTTTTCAAGAGGTGGATGAATTCAGTATTTATTTGTTCATCCATAGTTCTAACATTATGCACTTGTCAAGCAAGATAAATCAATATGAAGTAAATATCCTGCGACGTCCACAGAATCATGTGTACTACAAGCAATCTTTGGCACGATCGCGACAGAAAACCGAACTGTGTGAATACACGTACATTTTTTTCATGACACAACTGCTGCCCGAGAACAATAGAACATTGTGCTTGTGAAAATAGACTTAGGATTTTTGCTTTTTTCCGAACAAGCTTCTCAAATCCAGAGTTAATAAAAAATGTCATTGATCTTTAACACGAGACGTTCACTTTTACGCTATTCAGAACAATCGGTACCGCTACTGTTATTATGTTCACTAAATAAAAAAAGAAAAACACACATGTTTTATTATCATATAATATGTGTATGTATAAGAAAAAGGACACATCTTTCTAATCGTCTTGTATTTTATGTGGCGGTATAGCATACCGTCAAAGTTTACAGAATAAATAATTATTTATTCTGTAAACTTTGATACCGTGATACGGTTGGGTTAAAGGAGGATTTATATTATCCGGTCAGCCACGGTGCGGGAACGTAGCGTTAACGTTCCGACAAAGACAGGAGATGTTTATATTATCAGTACTATTTATATCACTCGTCTTCAAACATATAGATATATTGCAAGAACACAGTGCACTCTCGTTAAAAAAATAATAGACGGGTATCGTGGCAGACAAACATTCTTGTCAACAATGACGGACTGTATGTGTATGACACGCAACGTGCCTGAACGGAACCGATTCGCTAAATATAAATACTTGTATAAGAAATACATATAAGAATGTTTGTCTTGCTGGACACGTAACGTTTCCGCACCGTGTCTGACCGGATAATATAAATCCACCTTAAGGGTTAATACGGAACGTACAGTCAGTATAACGTACTTATAATACTAATTTCTATAATGTACAAAGGATTATTATTAAAGAAATATTAATTAAAGGGGAAAACGTTTTACATAACAGATAGACTAATATTAGTAGATTATAATCTTATTCTCTGAGTTTCTTAGGTCATTTAAGTTTTCATTCAATCTTCAAAAGTACTCGTACAAGCTAGCGTAATAAATATGAGATGTATGTATATGTTGGTAAGAATTTTATTTTGTTTGCTTGAAATGCTTCTGTCGTCGATTGTAAATGTTGCCGGTAACATTGTTTTTTTTCACTGTTAAATTTTACAAAAACTGTTTAGCGATTTTTTATTTAAAATCTAACTGCGGCACTGGATTCAGCATCCCCTAACATGGTTTTATGTCAAATTTCGTAAATAAATATTTAATAATGAGGGATTTATAACAATTTCAATGTAGGATTCATTTTTATTAAATACTTTTATAGTGATTTTCTAAAATACATATTGGCTATGAGAAATTATTCTAAAAAATGAGAAATTAGTTGCAAGCTTTTAATTAATCGCTTTTGAACGTAAACATTTATAATTAACGATTAATAATAATTAGGTATTTAAAGTAATAGACAAAATAACAACGGCAAAATAATGCATTACACTAAAGTTAAAACAGGACTATTCAATTTACATATTTTAATTTTTAAGTCATCGTACATCGATAAACTTTTGAAATCGTATACAAATATTTTTACATGTAATTATTGGGAGGTAACTACTTTAAAGGCAAATATTTTCAATTTTATTTTTTAATAACAAATCTAATTTAACTTATTCTGCTTATAGGAGATATTGATAGGACTGTCAGAGAAGTACGCGAAATATTTAATTCAAACGCCAGTGTGAGAATAGCTAGTTGAAATTGAAATTAGTCCAGAAAAAATATTCGCCGATGCCTTAAAAAAAATAAACGGTTCAAATCCAGTTTTTCACATCTTGGAACCTGGTGTTGATGAGAGGAGGATATAATTTTGCTTATGGGTCCAAGGAGAGTACCTCCAACTAGTACCAACTAACTATTATACCTCTCCAGGTATCATCACAAAATTATGTAAGTGCTATGAAAAACCAGAGTTGGTTATTAATTGTAAACGATAATATTCTCAAAACGTTAATGTTTGCTGTGGGATACTCAATGAAGCGATCACTGGCCCTTTTTTTTGAGGGTAATATGAATAAGGTACAGCTTTTTCTAGCAGTTTCTAATAAATGAATTTTGGAATACATTATATGAACTTCCAGTACAAGAAAGAGTAAATTTTCATTTTCAGTTAGATGGATGTCCTATCCACAATGCAAGAGTGGTTACCGAATGGCTTCATGCTAACTTTCCTAACCAATGGATAGGTAGAAATAACCCCCCTAATTAAATGGCTACTCAGGTCCCCGGACTTTTTTATACGGTGTCATAAAATCCAAGGTTTATAAGTCACACCCAGGCAATAGAGAAGGATTAAATGCAAGAATTAGGCAAGCTTGTGAAGAAGTTATCCCGCAACAACTACAGAACTCTCAAAGTAATATTCTTAAGCGATTCGAAAATCATGCATCAAAATCAATGGTGGCATTGTGAAGGTTACAAACATTTAAAATGTCATGAATATATTGTGATGTTAAATTTATTTAATACAATAAATTATTAATACATTTTAATACATTATTAAAATTTTAATAATGTATTAAAAGCGTAAAATTAATTTCAATTTTTTTTTTTTAGAAAACTATAAAAGTATTTAATAAAATACTACTAATATATACTTAAGCCTACATTAAAATTGTTATTAATCACTCATTATTAAATATTTATTTACGAAATTTGGCATGAAACCGTTTTGGGGATGCTGAATCCAGTGCCGTAGTTAGATTTGAAATAAAAAAATAGCTAAACAGTTTTTGTAAAATGTAACAGCGAAAAAATTTCGAAGTAGCCCTTGAACATAGAAAACTAATTTTAATATTTTGCGCCAGATTAGAGTTTTTACTTTACCATCTTTTAGAAAAACACGAAATAAATCGAATAAAAAATAAAAATTTTTTTAGGTTTGTTTCCATTTGAAATGGGTCAAACTGTATGTTATTTATACATTAACCTAGGTTCAACACAATTCTACAAAAAAAAATAATACAGGACTATTGTTAAAAATTCGTAATGACTCTCCATCAGATATGATATATCAGACATCCCAAAGGAATAATGAAGAAAATATTTATCAACCAAAAAATTCGTTGAAAGCACGGGAAATTGAAAAGTAAACATTGTATAAATTGTGCAGATGTTTCTTGAAATGTCAGCAAATAATTTATGAATGTACTGATTGATCACCGTAAATCCATCAGCTTAAAAAAGATGATATGCAATATTGCGTTGCCATATTTCCATTACTGTTTCAGTACCGGTATTGTTCTGAGTTATTTTAGTTTATAAATGTTTATGTCTTCATAATTCCAGAGCTATATTGTACAAAGTATCAAAGGCCTAATGAATTGTAAGCTCATACAATTATTAACCAGGGCGTTCGAGGATTTTTTTTTGCTTGCGTCTTATGCCTATAGAATAATCAAGACGAACACTTACGCAGTTGTCAGGCCTTGACCGGCTGCTACTAACTGCACCGCACTGTGTCGTCCACTCCCTCAGTTTCTTTCACTTGAGAAACAAAAATACATGAGTACCCAAACATACTAATTCTCCCATTAATAAATAATAATTAGCAACTACAGGCTATCAAATGACTAATTAAATTAATAACAAATTTGATGTACCATGACCTCAGAGGTACCTACTTACGGACTGTGTCACCGCAGATAACAGCCGTCTGCAACATCACATTCAGACTGTATCACCGCAGCTAACAGCCCTATTAGAATGCAATGCGATGAGATGCACCGCAGCGCATCAGAAAAGGATCGTGTCACCGCAGCTAACGATCAAATAGGCAACCTAGTGAATCAGGCAACTTACGAACTATCATCGTCGTCTGCAACATTACATTTAGACTGTATCACCGCAGCTAACAGCCCTATTAGAATGCAATGCGATGGGATGCACCGCAGCGCATCAGAATAAACCAAATAATCGAACCGTATCACCGCAGCTAACGGCCCATCACCGAAACAATATGTTGATGTCGACGTCAACGAATTCGATATAATTGATAATATCGTAACTAAATACTTCTAATATAAATTTGACAAAGCAGTATGGATAAGTACTCAGTGAATAAACTCACCTCAATTATTCCAAAAAAGAATGGTTTCGCACTACATAGGTACACACAGTTTATTTTAACAATTTGTTCAGAAAACACATACGCACGCACTCACGACTTACATATATACATATATCCAAATGTCGATAAAGGTACTTTATAAATGAAGCTAGTCAGCCACATATCGTTCCTTTGATTTTTCCTGATCTCTAGCAAGTTTTGCTGCCACCTTCTCTCTCAGGGTGGTCATATCTTCAAACATTTTAGGTAATTCTTCTACCTCTTGAGCTAGTAATGGACTTCCAGCCCTCTGGCTTTGTATTCATACAAAAGCTCATAAGGGGTTTTACCTGTAGCTTTACTAACTGCAGTGTTAATCGCAATTTGTATTTGAGGAACTTGTTCATCCCATCGTTCTTCATCATCATCTTTTGCCCATTGGCTCTTGGGGTTGCCACTGCATTAAAAATAAGTTTTACGTTTTTCTCTCTACAGAACTCTTTGAATCTTTTCGATGTAAAACTTGAGCCTTGGTCACAAACAAGCTTAGCTGGTAGACCATACGTACAGAAAGTTTCAAGCAAAAACACTATGACGAATTTGGTTGCTGTTGATTTGACCGCTTTTAACACAACATATTTGGTAAAGGCATCCACCAAGGTAATTCAATATTCCTTTCCATGCCTGCTTTTAGGAAAAGGTCCCAAGTGGTCCAAATGCATCATGTAAAACGGTACGGCTATTTTCTCAATTGGATTGGGAAATTGGGAAAACCTTCCCGTGGTCCTGTTGCTTTTTTTGTTGTACAGGCAGGATATGCAGCATTTGATATATTTTTCGACATAAGCTCTCATGCGAGGAAACCAGTAATGTTAGCAAAGTCGATGAAGTGTCTTTTCTGCTCCAAAATGGCCTAAATCGTCGTGTGATGCTCACACAATTAGTTGCCGGATCTCTCTTGGAACGACCTATAATAGTCCACGAACAGTAATTTTATAGATTCTGCCATCCCTAAGAGCATATTCTTTGTAGACATGACAATCATCGTCAGTTTGGGGTGGTTTGCTTAAAACTTCTCGGATATGATTTAGTTTTTCGTCTGAAAGTTGTGCCGATAAAACCCAATTGGCTTGTTCGATTTTAAGCACTTCCTCGGCCGGTGTCTCCGTGATTGAAGGATTTCTATTTAATGAGTCCACATGTCGCATTCTCTCCCCAGGTCGATAGTGAACTGTAAGAGAATACTCCTGTAATTGGAGCCACCATCGTGCTATACGTGGAATCATTTCCTTCTTGGTACTGCTTGCTTTCAAAGCATTACAATCTGTAACAACTTTAAAAGTGATTCCCAGGAGATAAACTCTAAATTTCCGCAAACTTTCCACAACAGCCAAAGTTACCAATTCAAAAGAATGGTATTTCTCCTCGGCAGCTGTTGTCTGTCTGCTAAAATAAGCTACTGGATGCAATCGCCCATCACTTTGCTCTTGTAATAAGATGCCAGCTATACCTAGTTTTGAAGCGTCAGTGTGGACTTCAGTTGAAGAGGTCGGATTATACAAAGCAAGCACAGGTTTTGAAATGAGAGCTTCTTTTTAATTCTGTAAATGCCCGCTGATCTTCCGGTCCCCAAGTCCAAATTTGATTTTTCTTTATTTTGTTGGTTAGGCGTTTTGCTTTTAGGGCGTAATCTTTTATAAACTGTCTAAAATATCTAGTTAGACCTAAGAACTGCCTGACTTCATGAACGTTTGTAGGTTCTTTAAACTCCTTAATTGCTTGAACTTTTGCGTCTCCGGGTTTGAGACCTTCGGCACTAATCTCAAATCCAAGGTAAATTACGCTTGTCATCAAAAAGGTACACTTTTTCAAATTCAACGTTAATCCGGCGTTTCGTAGTAAATCTAATACCATTCGTAGATTGAGCAGTCCTTTTTCAACTGTGTCGGAATGAATCAAAATATCGTCCAGATATACAGCTGCAATGGATTTGGCAGAAGCTAGTATTTTACAAATAATTCGTTGGAATACTGCGGGTGCATTGGTTAAGCCAAAGGGAACCCTGTTATATTCAAAACACCCTTCTGGCGTTACAAATGCAGTCAGATGTTTACTATCTTGTGCCATGGGAATCTGGTGATATCCTGATTTCATATCTAGGCTAGTAAAATATTTACTACCTTGCAGCCTATCCAGTTGATCGTCGATTCGAGGATACAGGTTTCTAACTGTCAGACTGTTCAACTTTCTGTAATCTATACACATACGATCAGTCCCATCCTTTTTTTAACCAGTAGTAATGGTGAACCGTAATTGGAGTGTGATTCTCTAATGATTCCGTTTTCCAATAACTCCCCTAAAATGGTAGCAACTTTTTCTTTCCAGAAACAGAATAGAACATGGCTAGAGTCCGGAAAGTGAGTTACAACGCAGGGTCGGCACTATAAAACTCTATGATAATTAAAGTATAAACCGTATTTTTTTAAGAGCCTTATAAATTATATACACGTGTATTTCTTGCCCGTGCATACGTACGGAACTAACCGTGCCTGGTAACGTTCTGGGAATCGCGTGTGCGCCGTAGTGCGCCGGTTCTATGCAGCAGCTCTGGATAGTTGTCCTGTTTATCTGAACCTGAACGTAGTTTATCTGCTATGGCAAATTTTCTGGACGCTAGTAATGACACGTCGATATCATAACTTTTGACAGGGAAAATATACTAAGATACAACGAAAAACATCACGAAAACTACATACGAGTGTACAGAATTAAAAAAAGAATCCATTCCAAGAACACGGTGTACCACCGCGGTGGGCCAACACCTCCTAAGATACAAGGCTGTGAGAAATTCGCTGTGATGTCAGTATAAGTTGTTTTTATGTAACCACGCGTTTCGGACGTCACGGTTAGTACAGGTTATGTTTATGTGTTTCGCGTGCGGTCTGCGCTGCGGTCACGTTGATATTTTTCTTTTGTTTCTTTTATTTCATTAGATTAAAATCTACAAAAGGTATCGTGAGGTAGTTCATTAAAATGCCATATACGTGTTGTGAGCCCGGGTGTAATGGATTGGGCTGGCTAAAAAAAAATGGGCCGAAATTGCACTTGCTTAGATTTCCTAACGAGCCAGCCCAGCGACATAAGTGGTTATTGGTAATACCTACATAGAAAACACTTTATACTCGTACTATATCAAAATAGTAATGTGAGTTAGAAGTAGGTGAGTTACATTTCAGAAAAGAATATATTATTTGATCTGTTACTTGCCAAGATTCCATACTTGCCAATATCCATAGAACATATAAAATAATTTCGGTCTTGCTAACATGCCCAAGATTACATCTAGCAGAAATTCCCCATAACCTTCTCAATTGTTGAAAATAGGTATTTGTCGAAAACTACAAAGCACCGCGTAAGTAGAGATGAAAAATAGAAACATGTGGAGGAACAACAACTATTAGAAGTATTAAAAAGCACCAAAATAAAAATAGAGCCACTCTTGAGAGATGATGCTAATCCGTTAGAACAACAAGAGTTCCCATATAAAAAAAATTTATTGAGAAATTGAAAATATTTTAAATTAAAAACATAATTTTTTTTGCGAGCACCCAGAAAGGCTTCGAAAATAGTAAGTATTAAAAAAAACTACTGGATATTAAAATAGTGTAGAACATTATATGTATATAAAATGTCTTTAGAATTTCCGGAAATTTATGGATAGTCACGACCAATTAAGTGAAAACAAATTCTTAAATTTATAGAAAATGTATGCCATAAATATTTATAATATGGTCGGTATATCAGTGGCGGTGCGTGATATTTCAGTTAGCCATATCTTGAAAACGACGCATGGGATCCACTTCACTTTTTTAGGTGATGACTATACACCCCTTACAGAAAGGATTTATAGTGAAAAAACCGTCAGCAAAGTTTTCGAAAAAATTTTCAAAAACACTGGAGCACTCCCTGGGTTCTCAGTAACGCTCTGTGGAATATTTGCAGTATATTTTTTTTAATAATCTAGAAACAAATATAAGGAGACGTTTTTCGATTTATTACAAAATATTTTTGTTTCAAAAAAGTTATGACCATTTTAATTTTGGGAAACAAAATGTTCCTATAAAATTAAAATTACAATGACCATAACTTTTTGAAAAAAAAAATATTTTGCAACAAATCGAAAAACGTCTCCTTATACTTGTTTCTAGATTACGAAAAAAAAAATATACTGCAAATATCCCACAGAGCGTTACTGAGAATCCAGGGAGTGCTCCAGTGTTTTTGAAAATCTTTTCGCAAACTTTGCTGACGATTTTTTCACTATAACTCCTTTCTGTAAGAGGTGTATAGTCATCACCTAAAAAGTGAAGTGGGTCCCATGCATAGTTTTCAAGATATGGCTAACTGAAATATCACGCACCGCCACTGCGGTATATTATAAATATTTATGGCATACATTTTCTATAAATTTAGTAATCTGTTTTAGAATCACCCGTAGAATTAAAAAAATGTGATAATATATAGGGCGTTCTATTTAAAATTAACAAGTCGACATTTACTTATGGTATAAGTGGAAAAAGAACGTATCGACTTACTACGACGCCAAATTTACAGAATTTTCATATCCCCAGTTTTTAAGATATAAAGATACAGATTTCATATGAGTAGGCCCACCGTGGTCGGACACCCCGACTATGTATGGGGTTTTTAAAGTGACACTTAATTTTTGGCAACTGCACACGACCACGCCGATAACGAGTCGATATAGAGAGAATATTTACAAGGGATGCTCAGTTAGTCGTGACAATTAACTACGTAATGTTAATTTTTGGTCTCCATTAGTCCACAATTCGCTGGCTATCGACGAAGTTCGAAACAACCGGGTCTTCGGCAGACCAAACAAGGCCTATATGTATATCACTGCAACGCAAGATACCTTGAAAATATTATCCCTGTCCGGGAGTGTGCGTGAGAACCAAGGCATTTCTCTAACATCAACGTAGCGAATTATGTGTCGGATAGCCATATTAGCCATAGTAACTAACTCAAGAACTGAAGCCAAACGGTCATAAACACTGCATTTGCTCACTAGGCTTTAAAGCAGTGGGAATATTACCCTGCATTTGGGCGCAAAATAATCTTTAGTGACGTGGCTCATTTTTGGATATGTGGCTTCGTTAATAACAAAAAAAATTGCCGGATTTGGAGTGTTGGAACGATTAAAACCCACGGGAGATTCATTAGGTTCCACTACATTCCGCCAAAGTAACTGTTCGGTGGATTTTTGGTCTGTCATCGATGTCGGGTGATGATAATTAATTATCTTTGGCCTAGTTTAGATTATATAGATCTCACAAACATATGGTTTCAACAAGATGGTGCTATGTGCCATAATACATATTATACATTAAATTTATTGCACTAGAAATTCAAGGAGTCCATCATATCGCGAGGTGGTAACATCAACTGGTTCCCCAAATCAAATGATTTAACGCCTCTCAATTTTTTTGTAGAGCTACGTAAAATCTCAGGTCTATACCGACAAACCAGAGACGATTGTCGCCTTACAGACCAACGTTGCTCGTGTATTTGGTAAAATTGAACCCTGTTGATGAGAGAATGTCAATTGGATGTCCAGGATTCGAGCCACTCAGCGCACAGTGATTCAGAATGAACGTAAAGTGGCCAAATATCGTGAGTTAAGCCAATTTTGGCTAAAAAAAAATAAAAACAGGGTTTTGTTCGTCTTGGACTATATTTTCAGGATCCGTTTCCCCCAATAATGTCGTGTATGTGCTATAAGTTCGCTCAAACATCACTATTTGCGTAATTGTTGAAAAAGTGTTTCAATTTTCGCAATTTTTTCGTGAACTCTTTTAGTTATAAAAAAACTGATTTTTCCCGGATTCTACGGGAAAAAATACGTTAAAAACATGTGTCGCACTTGATTTTTTTTTAATTTTGTAAGTTTATTGAATTATATACTTATCACACATACGTGAAAACATTTTTTTTTTTGGGACAAGTGCGATATACACGTATGTTTTTAACGTATTTTTCCCGTAGAATACTAGGGAAAAATATTTTTTTTAACTAAAAGAGTTCACGAGAAAATAGTGAAAACTGAAACACTTTTTCAACAATTACACTATATTCTAGCATTATAACAAAACCCTATTCTTATTTTTTTAAGCCAAAATTGGCAAACTCACGATTTTTGGCCGCTTTACGTTGATTCTGAATCACTGTGCAGCGGAGCCGTGGCGTCCATTTTTTTGGCTCATTTTTAAAACATAGACACTGTCATCGAATATATTTCACACGGACGATATTACTTACATAATTTTCTTTATTTAATTTCAAAGATCGGGCGCTAAAAATGAAAAAACCTTTTACAATATCCTAATGTGAAATTGTTTTATTATGTTGTAATGTTTCTTTAATATTCATATAAGCTAATTTTTTGTTCTTAACATTTTATCCAATACCTAGCAAATGCTGGTCGTGTACCATCGAAAATTACTATGGAGATTTATGATTAGTGGCACAAAATCCTTTATTATTTAACCAATGTTTGATTTTAGGAGAAATTCTTGTAAACTAAATACTGATCCAATTAAAAAATGTCATGTGGATATTATTAAATACAGTCGAACGAGAGGTTAAAATTAGAACTAATACAATTAGCGACGGGCCTTTAATCGAATCGGAGTGCTGACTCGTAGAGTGCTGTTAACTTTTCTCGCAGAATCAACAGTTTAAACCTCAATTAGCAATTACGAAAAAGTACAATTCAGCACCAACCTGGAACGAACTCGTGATGGCGGACAGCAGATCGTAGAAGTGCTCCCAGGTGCCGCCGTTCTCCGGCCTGAACGGCGTTAGCAGGAAGTTGAGTCCCAGAAGAGGCACTAGGAGGAGAGTCGCTCTGTAACAATATAAATAATTAAGTACAGTTTTCACGTCCACTTAATGATTTATTTTTTTGTTGTTGTTTTAAGTTATTTATTTTACTGGCCCTTTCAGCCCTGAACATGGTGGAATCGACTACTGAGACGTTGGCCTTTAATTATTTGTTGTCAAGTCTAAAATTGCTTGTGAATTTTTGACAAATAGAAATAATAATAATAATAATAATAATAATGCCCCTATGATTACCACTAAGAGTAACCCCAGAGGTCCTTCCTTGGATCTGTGCGGATCAAGGGCGTAGCCAGTAAGTAAAAACCAAAATACTCGGGGGAATGCGGTTGCCGTTGCCTGTAGTGACCTTTTTTTTTTGGCTTTTATGTTCAATCTGCATCGATCGCCCCGCCCCCCCCCCCCCCAAGGGTCAAGTAAAAACCGAAATACTCGGGGGAATGCGGTTGCCCTTGGCTGTAGTGACTTTTTTTTTTTTTTTGGCTTTTTTTGTTTCATCTGCATTGAGCGCCCCCCCCCCCAAAGATAACTACTGGCTACGCCCTTGGTGCGGATAAGAGATGGTTATTACTTGCCATGGCGAATGGTTTCAAAATGGATTGGACTATAAATGTAATAAAGCGATGGATTCGAAGAAATTAATTGAGGGTTTCTTTTTAGCCAAGAGAGATAAGTAATTAAATAAAAAATAAGATTTTACTGCTGAGATGTGTTGGGAAAGGTCCAAATGTGTGGAAATTTTTTGGTAAAAAGCGAGGTAGAGCCTCGGTTTTTTTAAATAAAATAATCTACATAAAATTTCCAATCGATAGAAATTTAATATGACCCTATTTTGAGCGATATGGGCTTCACATAGGTGTTTCAAATTGGGCAAAAGTTTTTGCAATTTTTCTTGAGAACTGAGATTTTCTTGAAAGTGAGATATGTTATTGGAAGTTCAGTATTATAGATATTACTGGTAATAACATTTCCAATCTAATATGTTATTTGATCCCTTGCACTTGGCGTTAACCGATCGTAAAATAGTGAGTAGGTGTGGATGGTTATGGTTGGCGATACTCTTGGATAGTGGCTTCTGTAACGTACTGCCTACTTTCTCAAAAGTGGACGTGGCGACACGCCACTGTTCAATAAGGTTATCACTAAGCATAACCCACAACTACTCACCATTTTACTGTCTGTTAACATTAACGGACGTAGTCTCTGAACAAAATTCACTACTTCTCTGGTCGCGCATGGACGTCTTTGGCAGTATAGCCTCACAATCTATCTAAGGCGCTCACTGACAGTAAACAAATATAAAGAGAACTTTAATATTTCCTTGTTATTAAACGTTCTTTTACAAAATTAATGAAGTTAATCAGACCACTTTCATTCAAGAAGGTTTATCATTGAAAATACGCCGTTTCAAATGTCAAAAAGAAGACATTTCTTCTTTTTGACGTCAATGAGTAGTGGCTCTTCTTTAGCTGAAAAATAGAAAATGTTTTATTAAGCTATAATTATTATAATACATTTTTTTTGGCTATAAATCATATTTATCTCCATAACCGGGCCTATGTATCCATAATTGGAAACATTTGCTCGATAAAATATCTTATTTTTGCTCCATTGTGTCTTTTATAAAGTACATCAACATTGTTACAGATTTCAATACGAAATTATCGATTTTTTTCCGTTACAATCCTTGGTCTAAACATCAGTTTCCCGTTTCTCCATATTTTCTTATTATCTCCCCAGCAGGCCATGTTGACATATCGAAAGCATCTGCTTTTTTTTAATGATTCTGATGATGAATGATGATGATGATCACTCACTTTTCTATATGTTAGAACACCCCGTGTCATTATGTTAATAAACACTTTATTGCTAATGTCATGGAAATTCATTTACTCATGCATAGTGAGGGTTAGAAATTTGTTTTTCAACGTTTTGCTTCTGTCTAATGAATAAAAAGACTTCTGTCCGAACAGTTAGTTATCAGCGAATTTTATTAAATAAACATTCAAATTATTTTGAAAAATCATCTGATTCATAATTATCAAAATATTGAATGAAATATTGTTTAAAACATATGTGTCAATAATTATGTACGAGTATATGTGGATTTTATAACCCAATCGAATATGTAGTTGTTAGACTCGCAATTTTTAGTTTCAGTATGCTAGGATCATTAATTCCACTTTAATAATAAATAAATAATAATTCCACTTAATTCCAATTTAATTTAAAACCAATTTATAGCATTTGCTGAATGTGTCTACCATATTGGTCCATCAAATCTGGCATTTTTTCTGATCGAATTGAAATCATTGTGTAACATATGAGCATGATCATGTATTTCATTAATTTTTTCTATAATCCTAGCCTGGAGATGTACTAAATCAGGAATATTAATTTGAAAAACTTCCACCAAATACTTTTAATTTATTTTTTGAACGCACGTTGTAATAAGCTGGTATAAATAATGGGCTAATTTCCTAGGGCCACTAAGATTATTAGAGTGGAATTAAATAACCATAGCACACTTAAGTTGAAAATTAGAAAATTAGGAAATTAGAAAATTACAAAATATTTAGGTGACTAAAAAGTCACTTATTTAGTATCACTAAACTGAAAGAAAATTATAAGGATTTCAATAATGCGGTACCTAATAAGTAGTAAAGGTGTTCCGTTTAAAGATCGTAGAAGTAGATCGTCTGTAATCTGAAGTTGTATAAGATGCTAGAAATTTGAAAAATTATCTTATAATATAAATAAAGAAAATAAGGGAGGATAACTAGATATTGTGTCATTTAGGTATTTCCGACACATGTGCTATAGTTATATAAAGATTGATTTTATAACATGCTGCAGTGATTAAATTCATTACAGCATTAAATTTTCGTAATTGTAATGTCTATTATGGCATTCGGTATATGTACACCCCTATGGGGAATCCGTCAATTTTCATCGCATCTTTCCACTGCACTATATATGTGGATCAAAAGTAATACAAGAAAACAAATAAAAAGCAGGGTTATGTTATCATCAAATATATTTACATACCTTGTTATTTGTTAATGTTAACGAATAATATTCGTCTATCCATTTTTTAGTATCAATCTCCTCCAAAAGATTGCCTCTGAAAGTCTCAACATTTATTTGAATGTGTTTGTAAGCCAATGGTAAATACATACAATATAGAAGAACGTTTTACACGCAAGTAGTAGTTCATAGTATTTTATATAGCATTTCTGCACTTCCGCTTCCGCACAAGATCAAAACATTCTTCAAATTCCGCATTCATTATCCACTTATTTTATTTGCATTGTATACATAAAATTACACAAAACGGTGCTGTACTGAATTTTATTTTGAATTTTAACGAATTATATTTTATATCTATAGTACCTATTTACGCATAATATGAAAGAGCATTCTGTATATGTGTTTGGCATCTCATGGTATTCTGTACTTGAATTTGGCACCTTTGCTCTGATTCGTTGTACAATTTGAAAAAAAGCAATCAGGCAACCCTAGGTGCGAAATACATATACAGAATGCCATAATGCCTATGGTAAATACAGTCTCAGAATCCCATAAAACATCTGATATACCAAACGGTAGCCCCGTTCATGAAGTGAGAATAAGTTCCTCATTCCATTATTCACCATCAAAAATCACAGACACGTATTTCAATCTGTGGATTTCGATGGAAATTAAGTCTCATCCGATAGGTATATAGATTTAATCTCAAATAACATGTCGATTCTTGCAAATTTTTCACTCTAACTTCATGCATGTTTCATTTTTAATTTCCGTTATGGTACGTATTTTAGTAACGTAGGTAGCAGATAAAATGGCCACAGAAAATAACGTAATATGGGGTCTATGAATTCCAATCTGTCGGCATTATTTATACTGTTTTCTCTCGTTGGGGATCTGATGGAGCTGTACCCATAGTTTTGTATAGTTCAATTTATTTTTCTGAGTTGTTGTTAAGGCAATTTTTGTTAAGGAAATGATTAGCATGTGTTTAATCTTGAATAGGCGGACTCATGGAGATATCTTTGTAATATATGGAGAAGAAACCTCTACTATAAAGCGCAATATGCCTAATGTGCATTTTTATTAATTTCTATTAATAAAACACACACTTTAAACAAGATAATAAAACGAATATTATTTTCCCTGGTAACTATCGCCAACGTTCGAAAAAAATAGAAGGAGGTGAAAAAGTTTTCAAAAGAACTGTGCTATATCGTGTATATTTTTTAGCGTTAAAAATTAAAACTTAGGATAGAATCCCTAAGTTCCACCCCTATATATTTTATCTGCAGATGAAAAATACTACATTTTTCCTAAGATGTCCTTCTGATAGTAAGGGACACACCAATCATCAAATTCTTGTTATTTC
The DNA here is from genome assembly GCA_029963805.1 of Aromia moschata. Classification (NCBI taxonomy): domain Eukaryota; kingdom Metazoa; phylum Arthropoda; class Insecta; order Coleoptera; family Cerambycidae; genus Aromia; species Aromia moschata. The sequence goes on from JAPWTK010000972.1 coordinate 18,161, forward strand.
GTCATTGAGATAAAAAATTAAAAAAATATTTTTCGCTCGCTTTGTATATGTGAATATGTTTGCACGGAAGGCTTTAATAGAAAAATTTTATGTGAACTACGCCCTTCTACAGTCAACCGGAGTATTTCAACAAAAACATGGGATGTTCAACAAAAAAACATACGGCGATTTCTTTTAACTTTGTTTATATACTGACAAACTCCATATACTCAGGGTCAGGACTACACAGTGGAGGGTAATCATGTAATCATAATAATCAATAATCATTAATAGAGTTTCATAATAAAGTTATTATTCGTCGTTTTACTTTAGAAATCTCGTACATATACATAGGTATCTGTAAAATAAAGTCAGCAGTTTAGCAAAAAACCGTCAGCAAAGTTTGCGAAAAACACAGGAGCACTCCCTGGGTTCTCAGTAATGCTCTGTGGAATATTTGCAGTATATTTTTTTTTCATAATCTAGAAACAAATATAATTTTGTTTTGGGAAACAAAATGTTCCTATAAAATTAAAATTAAAATGGCCATAACTTTTTTGAAAAAAAAATATTTTGTAACAAATCGAAAAACGTCTAAAATTTGTTTCTAGATTATGAAAATATGAAAAAAAATATACTGCAAATATTCCACAGAGCGTTACTGAGAACCCAGGGAGTGCTCCAGTGTTTTTGAAAATTCTTTCGCAAACTTTGCTGACGATTTTTTCACTATAAATCCTTTCTGTATGAGGTGTATAGTCACCTAAAAAGTGAAGTGGGTCCCATGCGTCGTTTTCAATATATGGCTAACTGAAATATCACCAACCGCCACTGGTTTTAACCCTTCAACGTTACTTTTCTTTGGAACAAATGTTCGAGAAAGATATTACTGCAATTCCATTAGCTATTTCTACTTTCCGGAGAAGTTGAATTATATTAAAAGTAGCCCAGTTACGATTGAGTTTAGGGTATTTGTTTATCAGACATTTTTGACTTGAAATTACTCATAACACTGTGTGGCAACACAATCTTAACCCATGAATATTATGATATGGGACACCGTGTATATAACATATACATATACAAAATATACTTTTGCATATGTTTTTTTCAGAATTTTCAACCAAAACGGTCAGCATTAAAATTATTTAATATCCGAATTTCTTACAGCACTTTCAGATATTTCCCAGAGGAGGGCCGACTCCGTCAGTGCAAATTTACTTAGGACGGAAGAATATGAACCGTAGAAAAGTGTGTATAAAATATTCACCTTCATAATCACTTTAAAAATAATACAGATATTCACGCCTACATTAAATGAAAACAATAAATGCATCTGCTACGTCTTGCAATTTTAAAGTCATAACGGTGGACCGCTTCACAGAAACCTTACCTTCTTAGAATTTTAGGTATTAACCCTTTAGATACAAACTTTAAGTAGACATTTCATCAATTCAATACTATTCAATTGCAATTAAAGATATTAGCTTTATTATTTTGTGGTCGTTTAGTTTTTCTATAAAAGGTGATTACGGAAAACAAAAGCTTGTCTTTGATTAATTCGTGGACGGTAGATCAATGTGACAGAAAAAGTAAAAAAATATCAGCGGTTCTTAAAAAAAAACATAGTTTGCTTTAAAAAATAGTAGAACCCTCATTCAATAAAATAATTTATTGAATGACCGCAACAACCAGTCACTATAAGCTGTTCTCAAATTCAAATCAGCAGGTTGCAAAGCTTGAACATTTTGTGAATGAAATGACTGTAACTCAAAGAGTTCGCCATACTACTTAGTATGATGTTTCTAACTGGAAGGATACTCTTCCCTTTAAAACAAACTATATTTTTTAAAAAAGAAGCCACTGATAATATTTTACTTTTTCTCTCACATTGACATATATCGTCCATGAATTAATTAGAGATAAGCTTTTTTTTCCGTAGCCACCTTTTTTTAGGTTTTACTGAAAAACTAAACGGACATAAAATAATAAAGCTAATATCTTTAATTGCAATGTTCACGTTTAACTTTTCGAACTATGAATAAGAACAATATTCTTTTATTTTTTAAATTATTTTCTATTTTCAATATGGTGTAACTAGATTTATAATATTGTGCTTGGTCTAAGAATTATGGTTCAAAAAAATATTAAATTAAATAATTCAAACAAATTAAGTAAGGAGGATAACTATCCTTCAGTTTCAAGTGAAATAGATAATAATCTAGTTAGTTATTTTCATCCTAAGAATGAGTGTTCATGCCAAATTTGAAACGTTTATCTCTACACATGACATACATGTTTTATAAAAATAAATTAAAAACGGAAACTTTGAGGGGTTGTAGCTTCAAAGGTACACAATGCTTAATCGTAAATAGGTAAATTGTGTTAAATCGACATGATTTTGATCCAGGAACACGCCGTTATATTTATGATATGCCTCTTAGAAACACCCTGTATATTGTACACTGTGGGGAAAAAGTATGGAAACACCTAGGAATTCCGCGACATTGTTTACAAAACGAAAAATCAAGGTAGTACTCCATGGTAACTTTCAACGAGGAGTCCAATGATGACCTTGGAATTGACCTTGAACCTCAATATCAAGGTCATTTGAAGGTCAATTTTGTTTTTTGTAATGGCAACCCACATTTTTGATGCCACAATCGAAAATAGCAGGATATTTCTCGTTCAAATATGTATTCAGATCTTAGTTCAAGGTGACCTCTATGGGTTGGATAGAGGTCAAACTACTGTAATATGGAACCTCGTAGGAATTCCGCGAAATTGGTTAAATAATTAAAAATCAAGGTCGTACTCTGTGATAATTTTCAACGATGAGTTCAATGGTGACCTTGGATTTGATTCCCACAAGGTTCCATATTACAGTAGTTTGACCTCTGTCCAACCCATAGAAGTCACCTTGAACTCAGATCTGAATACATATCTGAACGTGAAATTTCCCGCTCTGTTCGATTGTGGCACAAACATGTGGGTTGCCATTGCAAAAAACAAAGTTGACCTTCAAATGACCTTGATATTGAGGTTCAAGGTCAAATCCAAGGTCACCATTCGGCTCCTCGTTGAAAGTTACCATATCGTCCGACCTTTCGGATTTCGGATTTTTCATTTTGTAACCAATTTCGCGGAATTTATAGGTGTTTCCATACTTTTTCCCCACCCTGTATATATATTATTTATCTTTGGTACGATTATTATAACATTTACAGTGTTTGTGACACTGTATTATTGAAAAATAGAGAGCGTTTCTAAATGAAGTTACATAAATTATACCAATGAAGTAAGTTGACCGAACTTAACATACCTTAGTCCCATGTTGAGCCCCTGTCGAGATACAGAGCCTTAACGGCTTCCGAGCCTACATACATATTTATGAATCAATCAAGAATGTAAAATCGTATATAAGTTTATTGAATATAAAGTTTATTTTGGTATGAGTACTTTCGTAGCAGTAGTGAATATTCCAATGTCAAAACAAACACATTTGGTTTACGCGCCACAGTTGATAATGATCATTTTCCCTGAAATTGTTTAACTTGAAATTTTTTTACTACCTTTTCTAAATAAATGCATACTTATTAGACTATTGCCGTTTGCTTTTGCCGTTGAAAGAGATAAGCTTGATGTGTTTCGAAAGTACTGATACCAAATAAGAACTTGATTTATTAAAAAAATATATGTTGGGTTGAGGACTCTGTATCTCAACAGGCGTGCATAACTGGACTGAGGTTTATTTAGTGAAATTGACTTATTTTGTCCTCCAGATTCACTGGTGTCATTTATGTTACTTCATTCAGAAACACCCTGTATAAGTATTTCATGAAATCAATAAAAATGTCAAATAATTGTATTATTTTGAAAACAACAATTATAATATATTATAACATTATGACTTTTGTATCAATTTTACAATATATTATTATACCTCATATAATACTATATTATTATAATTTTGTAGTATCACAGAAAATTATTTAATGGATTATGTTTAAATTCGTTATGTTAGCAACGTTTAGCGTAACGCTGCTTTTTGTCATCCTTCGGTCTCTTATTAAATTTACGTCAAACGGGTCACCATGTGGCTTAACCGCTAACTGTAAGCTGGAAATTTCCACTGCGATAGAAACTAATTTCAATACTTTTCCTGCTGGCACCCTTTTGGCACCATTAAAATAGGTCATAATTTGTAACTTTGTAAATTGTAACTATGAGAACTATGCTTAAAGAATATATTACTTCTATTTACCCCTGACATCCAACTCACAACCAATTAAGCTTAAAATGCACAATTTGTTTTGAAAAGGTTTTCTAATTGCCAAGTTGATATTTTAAAGCATTCTTTAGTTAACTTGTAGTGCAATAAAGGTATATAAATATTAAGAGATAGACAGTCAGTCAGTCCGACACACAGAGACAGAGATTTTAGGCCTATTTAAGCAATATAATTTTTTTACAATTTTTCAGTGAGATCATATACTCAACTGTACTGATGTGAAAGTAATACATTCATTTAGTGTCGTAAGCCCACTGGGTTAGACAAGTATAAAAAAGACGAATTATCTTTATTAAATATCTAATATCGCAATATCTGCATCTAATATCTGCAAGCGGCGGTTCCGGTATAGACTTTTGCTACCGAATATTGATGGATAAATAATAAGGAATTTCAATGAGGATATCAATAACCTCCGGTAATCCTCAAAATTAACATACTACTCTTCTGAACTTTCTAGTCGTAACGCGTGAATTCGTGCAGATTTGCCTGTGAAGAGGCTTCGTGCTCCCGCCTTGTAAACATGGCAGACTGTTAATATAACTAATTGGTTTGAATTCAGTTAAATTGAAATGGATGAAAATGATATAAGGAACTATTCCTGTCATATACTCGTATTTATTATTATTCATAGGGTTTTATTATTGTTAGTGTCATATATTATTCTTGAAAGATTAGCAGTGTTTCATTGCTATTTGAATTTCACTTCGGGATTTCTTTTGCTATTATTTTGTTTTTATTAAATGCATATGGATGTATGTATTAGGGCTAGAACCAAATGGTACATGCCAGGGTCGAACTTGAGCATGCATGCTGCAGTGAATAAATAGTGACTTACTAAGTAATATTGTTTTCTCTTACTTTTCCTGCATCTGTTGTCACACTCTTACACCTCATCGTCCTCATATAGGAATTCACTTCTTGGGATTCCATTTCTTTTATTTTCTCGGTGTTTTAGCGACTTTACGTGCTTTTCACATTGTCCTTTTCTGTAAACATGTAAGTAACACTTGCATATTTCACAGTACACAGTGGTAACTTTAACACTTCAAATCTGGAAAACTCTGCACATTTTTTTTTAAATTGATAAGCAAATGGGGCTGGCGTTTTAACCATCGTTATAATATCAATTAAGTATAACAATCAGTAATGCCCAATTACAGGCGCGCGACCTTCACAGGACTAAATAAATACGGAACCTATTTCGCGTCGCGTCGTCCCGGCCCCCGCCCCGCTGGCCGAGCCACGGCCACCTGGAATACGGGATACCGATACGCGGCCGCCTGGAAGACGGTCGGTATCCGAGACTTTTGTTCTAGCCCTAGTATGTATATTTAAAAGAGCATAAATAAAAATACATGATTATTATTTCGCCGACATTATAGTCACACTTCTCAGCGTAAACGCTGGGAAACCTTCACCTATTCCTACTGCAGACAGTGATGGCTTATGGCTCATCCCCGCCTCTAGCAGAAATTAGGCTCAGGCGAGGGTTTTATTGAGTAGTGTAGATAATGGATTGAGTGCCAAACAGAACCAAATCGGTGAGAGTGAATCGCCTTGGAAGATTCCCTTCTTGATCTCAACTTGACCTGTGTTCCCTCCAGAGACCCAAATGTTTGTTTTCCATGACTGCATAAGATGTTGAAGAAGAGCTCTTATCCGAGGGCAGACTTTGTAAATTTCCAGGACTTTAAGTAGCCAGTCGTGAGGTACCGAGTCGAACGCCTTGCTGTAGTCGATGTAACACATATGCAAGTTTCTTCTTCTTACTTGGACTTGCTTCAATACCACAGCGTCGATTGTCAGTTGATTTTTACGCCCCGCTGCGCCTCTGATGCATCCCTTTTGTTCTTCCTCAAATATGTTGTTTTCCAAGCAGTGACGATAGATTTTTTCATTTATGATAGACGTGAACAGCTTATATATTGTGGACAGACACGTGATGGGTCTGTAGTTCTTCGGTGATGCAGCATCACCCTTTTTGAAAAGCATGAACATGTTACCTGTCATCAGGAAATCAGGTACGACATGCGGACCATTGATCGCCTCCGAGAAACACTTTGCCAGAATACTATGAGATGCAGGTAGGTGCTTCAGCTAGAAATTGTGTATCCCAACGGGGCTTGGTGCTTTCCAGTTCTTGGTCCTCTTGATTTCCGAGGTTACGTCCCCCTCTGTAATAATTCCGACAGCCATTTGGTTGAGATCTTCGTTGTGTGCTTCAATTTCCTCAATCCATGGCGCGTTCTCGTTGTATGTGTCGGCGTCACTCCAAATAGAATTCCAGTATGTTGTGAATCGCACTGGATCGATTTCTGCAGGTTGTTCTTCACCCTGTTTCTCCAAGTTCCTCAAAAACTGCTTTTGGTAGTTCTCGAACGCACCATTCTGTTGTTTTTTTTTGTCAGCTTGTTGTATCTACGTAGCCTGGCACCCTTCGCTTTCGCCTTTTTGTCTCAGAAGATCTTTGAGGTTCAATAGTTGTTGCCGATGTTCTGCATTATTCAGGTCTATCTGCGCCTTTCTAGCTATGGCTTGTGTTTTAGCCATGACCCTTCGAGAGTTGTTTCCTGCTAGAAATTCACTGAGGACATCAGCGTCAGCTCTATACTCGTCGATGTTCTTCTCAAGCCTCTTCTTCCACATTGGGGTGTCATTGTCCTTGTTTTTTTCGGTTGGGGTTGGAGTATATACTTGCTGACCATTCAATTCAAGGATGACTGCTGATGCACAATACACACCCAAATGTGTCTTTTGTAGATCATTTGTGCCATCCAAATATTGTTGCAAAATACTGTTGGCACTGTATGTTATGTCACGTGCTTTATTGACATTCCTGAGTTTAGGTATTCTGGGCCTATTTAGTGGATTAATGAGCTCATAGTGGGTCACTAGTTGCAGAAATCGTTCTCGTCGTTCTTCATGCTAGCTTCTCGATAGGTGTACATCACTAATTCTTCCCTCTGATCTGGACGATGATGGCGTTCGGGAAATACGTCTTTGCTGTGGCTGGATTTCTTCTTCTGCACGTACTTCCGGTAGATTTTGGAACTCCTCTTGTCGGTATAGGATCTGTTCGACTTCTCTCTTGACTTCCTGTAGTTGAAGATCTGTGAGGTAGCGCTTCCTAACGATGACGTTTTTCCTGTCTACAATATTTTGTTCAGAGATGTTGAAAGTGGAATTTCTGCGTAGGAATTCGGCATGTAATGTATTTCTCCATCCAGGGAGCGGCTCGTCTCTGCAGTGGTTGATGACGTAGAACGTCCTCACAACTTCTATGTTCATTTCGACGGTCCACTTCAACCTTCTGGTATCTTCTCTCCTTCGGGCAGCCCTTCGTCGCACTGCAGGCGAATCCTGGAGTAGAGGGGTTTCGTAGTCTTCGGCCCTTCTCGTGTCGTCCACTCCTCTGTTTGGCTGTTAGTTTGAATTTGGGTTTGGGGCTGTAGCTTCTTGAACGACAGGTGCACGCCTCTTCAGCTGCCTGCCACCGACGTCCCGCATGCTATCATGTCCAGCGCCCGCTCCAGACATGCCCTGGCGTACCCCAGGTAGCGACCCATCACTACTAATACTTATATCCATTATTCATATTTGTATCTTTTTCTTGGGGGTGAAAAAGACAAAAATATCCCTTTTCAAAGCCAATTTGAGCAAGAGCCACTCTTCTGCTAAAGGCTGGTCAAGAGCAACTCCTCGCTCAAACCTAACCTTGGGAATTTGATGCCGTGTAGGTCCCCGGCCCGGACGGGGGTATTCGGAACACCATGTGCCACGTTCCTGCGGCGGCTGAAGTAAGTGGGTTTGCCACACCCGAGAACAGGGAACTGCCACCAAGCCTGCTCCTTCGTGCTTTGGCTGGAGTGCGCGGGGTTGCCACACCCGAAAACAAAATTACCCTCACTAACTTTGCTTCTCCGTGCGCAGCTGGGGTATGCAGGATTGCTACTCCTAAAACAAAGTTACTCTCACTAACCTTGCTCCCCATGCATAGCCAGAGTACGCGAGTTTGCCACACCCGTAAACAAAGTTGCTCTCACCAACCTTGCTTCTCCGTGCGTAGCTGGGGTATGCGGGGTTGCCAGGCCCGAAAACAAAATTACTCTCACTAACCTTGCTCCATGATTATTATTATTATGATTATTATTATACGTTGATCCATGGTAATAATATTTAATTGACCGAAACATTAGAGGTATTGTGCGAGGACTATACAAATTTGAATAAAAACCGCAACACTTAGTATTAGTTAAGCAATTTATTTAAAATTTCCATATAACATTTAGAAACTTTAGAACGAAAAGAGTCTATGGTGTTCCTATATCGACGAATGATATACCATGAACTTGATTCTTGTTGAGTGTTTCTATGCCTACCCCTTACTCGAATTCATCATACTCACAAGTGGAATGGTGTAATTAACAAATGCACTGGGTACAGAAATGATATTATATGGTCTTTATCAATGAAACCCGTTTCTGTTTGTAGGCTCATGACGGAAGCAGAAGGGTGAGATGTTTCCCTGGAGAACGGCAGAATTTACAACTAGCTGTTGAATGCCATACTTCCCTTACTCGTCGAGTGATGATTTGGTGTACAATATGTTTGGTTGTGTTAGTTTTCCTTCGGGGCAATTTGCATGCAGCCAGTTACATAGTCGATTATTTAGAACAGGCTTCACATACAAGATGGTTGGAATGATATACCCCAAGACGATATTTATCATTTGATTTTCCCTCACCGAGTAAATGAATGCATAAGTAATCACGGTAGTGCAACTCATTACTGAATATCTTTTAACTATTGTTTATTTTTTATCGAAAACTTAATTATTTCTATGTTATATTGAGGTACAGTACAACCAGAATATATTTACCCGTGAATTGCGCACAATTCAATAATATCCACAAAACAGACAGTATTTCTCGAAGCGTTCAAGGCTGTAGCTGAAAAAGAAATGAGCACAATTTCAGATTTCTTCTACTGTGGCCAAGGGCAAAGTTACTATTGCTGGACTGTACACGTTTTTGTGAAATTTTCAAATAACTTGCTAATACTGGGTGTTGAGAGGTCTTTATTGAAATCAGTATATTTCTATTTAGATAAAATACTTCTAAAATGTTAAATGCTTTGTTTTTATTTTATTTTTTTTTTTTTACAAATCACTACTATGAATTTACCCATTATTTTTCGCTTTAACAAAAAGAAATTTGTTAAACACTAGAAGATATTCCCGAGCAAACTCTACAAATGACCGCTCTCTCTGACCTCTACTTGGCATAATCTACTTATTATCATTTTACATTTTCTCAAAAAAGCACGACGCTCTTTTTGCCTTGGTTATTGTGTTTGAAGTTCATTGCTGTGTTAATTAAATTGCTATATCGTCGTGGACTGTTCCATCATTTAATGGGGTCTTGCATCATAACTGGACTCTTAATTGTTGAATACAAAAAGGCTCACAAGAAATTAAATTAATTTCAGCATCTTCTCTTCTCTTTCAGTTTCGGTATCAGGTCTGTTGCCATTGTCAGAGATTCTAAAATAGCGAAGCTTGAAAAAAAATCGCAAAGTAACTTCCAACTTTGTTATTAATTGGCAAATCACTAATAGCCCAGTTGATGCGTAGCTTCAGAAGGGTTCAGCTTGCATTAATTAGGTCAAATGATTTTTCTTTCTAGGATTATTTGATATAAGGTGGGAAGTGTAAAACTAAGTTTTCGACCTTCGAAAGCCGGAGGGAGAACTTTTGGCAGGCGAAAAACCACGAAATTTTCGCGTTTTTCTTTTTAGTTTTTTGCTTAAACTCCTAAACGACTCATACAGAATGTAAACGAATAATACAGAAAATTATATACGTTACGAAATTAAAGTAGACAAAATTTCTTACAAAATGCATTGGTCAAAGGTAATTGTATGTCATGTGGTTCATATTTTATCGAAGTTTGAAAATCGACAAATTTAGATGGGTTGGTCGTTCCAAAATGAACACATCAGTAGACATCACCTTTGAAGAAATAACTCTTCCTTCTGCTGTATCCCAGAAAAATTTTTGGGTAATAAGAAAAACAAATACAATCTAATCCAGATGTTGAAAACATATTTGAAGCGAATTGCATAAATATGTTACAGGTAGCAGAGGATACTGATGTTCTCATTGTGACAACAGCTTTGTCTCAATCTCCCAATTTCGATTGTGGATTTATAATCAGCGAAAATGTTGACGTTCTTGTGTTGCTAACTGGGATTCCTAGTTCAACCAAAACGAACTTATACATGCTGAAATCAGGAAAGAGTGGCAAACCTGGCACATTCTCCTCAACATCATCGTATAAGTATGATCCTGACTACATTCTTTTTGCTCACGCCTTGTCCAGTTGTGACACAACGTCATTCCCTTTTGGACATGGCAAGACCAACAATATCAAGAGGCAACAGCATCAACGTCGATTTTCAAACTTCAGTAGAATGCGAACCACACGACATACGACTAAATTGATCATGCCTATTTTGTAGAAAATTTTGTCTACTTCAATTTCGGAACGTATAAAATTTTCTGTAGTATGAGTCGTTTAGGAGATATAAGCAAAAAACTAAAAAAGTGCGAAAATTTCTTGGTTTTTCGCATAAAAGTTCTCCCCCCTGGCTTTCGAGGTCGAAAACTTAGTTTTACATTTCCCACCTTATACCAAACAGTCCTACAAAAAAAAAATGCTCTAATTAATGCAAGGTGGAGTGTTTTTATCAATTGGACTATAAGCTGCAGTATACATAATTGTCTGAAAAAATATAACGGTACTGTTATATACTTTAATCAGATATTTTATATTTGGTATATACATATATTACTTTAATGTGCCACTGTGTACCTGGGAATCAATTTTATGTATGTACTTTTTATACGCCATGACTTGTTATCTATTCTGTTTTTCTGTGTATTTTATTTGTATATATTTCGTATATTTATTAAAATAAGAGCTTTTCCTTATCATCCGAGTCGTTATTCGCCCTATTTCACAAATTATAAATCAAATCCAAGATATTACAAGTACTACCTATCGATAATAGTGACAGTAATTTCCTTAACGGTAATAATATTATACATGTGGGGAGATAAGAATCCAGTCACCTAATTTTGATGATATTATAATACAGGTATTAAGGTACAGTTCGAACAGAGAGCTATAGGTATAGAGTTACCTCATAGTAATAGGGTTACCTTAGAGCTTGAAGGGAAGATCTGGAAGCCCCTCCTGTTCCAGTTCCGTCGTTTGCTGGACCCTCTCCTCAACTTCACAACAACAACCCGTACAATGTTGATGAGGAAAAATAAGTTGAGAATAATGGTGGCTGCTACAGGAATTTGGTGGATAATTTCAAATCTTGATTCCTTTATCCAACACCTGGAAAAAATAAATTATATTTATCGTTGAAATGGCGAATGATATTAGGGAATGTATAGTGGGAGAAAATTAATAAAACAGTTGTACTTTTCTAAATCCGCTTTGAATAGAAACAATTTCGCCGAATATTATATTTGGCTTTCCACATCTACTTATTTCCAATGTTGTATGGCATTGACTAAAATTTGATAATTCATTGTGATGCTGAATAATAGTAGATACTATTTCATAGAAATTTGAATACACAAATGGTATATATCCCTTCTGTATATCAATGATTTCATAATCAATCAATAATGTAAGAATAATTTACTTATTCATTTAAGTAAATTTTACAGACTTTTGTGTTGTGACATCAAAGTTGTCATTGTAAATAATCTGTGAAATAATGAACGTATGATTTGTAAAATATTTTTCATGAAATTATTGTTTACTAACAGGTTTTCATATAATATAACGAAAGGATAAGAAGGATAACATACTTCTGATTATTACCATCAGTCAAAATTCAGTTTAATTCAAATGCAGTTTTAATTTGTAACGAACTATGTACATGTAGTCAATTTCTAAACGTTTGAATTGTGCAACATTGAATTTTCTGTTTTCTTTTGTACGAAAAAAGTAAAAAATATAAGAGAATGACATAAAGTCAAGACGTTTATATCCAAAACAATATTTTATATACATATTACATGTACTATAAATTTGATGTTGGACATTAAGGATTATGTGTACTTCAGAAAGTAATATTTTGTTATAGGAAATGAATTAAAAGGAACATCGTTACGTCTCTTAAGCAGTACTATATGGGGTGTCCGGGAATTGAGTGTACAACGTAATACCAGAGATTTCTTGGACCATAACGATATAACAAGATTGAGTAAAAAAGTAAACTTGATGCCAATTATTAATAGATGTTTCTACATTTTTTAAAGCGCCCATATAGTAGCGAAAAACATCAATTGTAGACGGAAAGCCATATCCAAAAAATAGTAATATTCGATCTTCGCGTTTAAGAGTTAATAAAGAACAAAATTTGTCCAGAATTTTTATGCCTTCTATCGGCTAAACGAAGCAACTTTGGTTATATGGAAGTTAGCCTAAATCGTTTTCTTTTGGGTCAAGGTATCTCTGCTATTACGATGTGTATTCAATTCCCAAACACCCTGTATAACTTATTTTGAATAATATAGTTAATAGTTTCAGAATAGTTGCTGTACGACAAATTTCCGAGATTTGCCGAGCAACCATAATATGTCGTACGCGCTTCCCCAAGTATCTCAACAGGGCGATGCTCGCGCCGCCTCGTGGCACACACGCACATAAAAGAGCTGGTGCATTCAAATTCTGACAGGTCTGTACGTGACACACAGTTATAATTAAACCTATAATACGAACATTGATTTAGCAAATTAGTTATAGTAAAATGTGGTTTTCTACCAGTTACCACAAATTGCTTTCGCCGGAAAAGTTTGAAAAAGGGGCAAACATTGCTGCAAAGTTTTCACGTAAGAGATGCCAGGGAAGAAGTGCTTGGCGATTCTCGAAAATTAATCGGTACTGTAATAAGGGAAACTCCTGGTGCCCACAGTACCAGGAAAAACGAGAAGTTGTATGTCCTAGAAGTTGAGGTAAATAAGCTCCCCGTTAGGTTATGATTTTGTACTACATAACATTTTCTTTGGCGTAGCTTAATGCCGATCGCACAGTGCAAGAGACAAGATGCAACTGAATCGCTATATGCATAAACAACACATGTCCACTTTTGTCCAAAATGAGTTTATGATGAAAATTACATCTACATGGGTAAATTCATCATACTATGCAAAAACCACACACGTCCTAATGCTAGTTTGTAATAAACACCAATATATTTCAGGGATACTACACAGAAACAGCATACGTCCCGGACATGTGAGGTTGTTGCTTAGCGCGTGTATCTCGCTTATCTATCGAGCATGCGTGTTTTGATTTTAGACAGTTAGGTATTAGTCAGTTGATTGCTTTGGCGGTTGTCTTATCATCAGGACATGACTCAACTGCACCTCTTTAGCGATAATTGCTGGGGGCAAAACAAAAATCATACATTACGCATGCTCCTTGCATTAACCGATACTTTTCGACAAACTTTTTACTTTTTTCCCAATTTTCGAAAATTATTCACTATTTTCCAGTCAGGGGACATTCATTCCTCCCCTGTGACAGAGACTTTGCGATAATAAAACGCAATTAAGAAAAACCGATAGAATTTAGACAGAGCTTATTGTAGCTAGCAACACCACCAACAAGTTTTCAGTGAAAGTTACAACAAGCGATGTATGTATTTAACTTTAAAGATTATTGGCCAAAGTTATATAAAAAAAAACTATATATCTGAGGAAACGATTTAAAAAAGCGTACCACGAAATTCGAAAGTTAATTTTACCATAAGTATCTACTCGCAGTTTATTTATGAGAGCGAAAATAAGGGATGTGTTGCTGTCTTGGGATTTATCGACAGAGCTTATAAGCATACGTTCAAACTCCAGCAACCAGGTAAAATTATGATGACTTTTCCATCTGCTGCAGCATATCCACTAGGAAAAGTTCAATAAAACCAAGCAAACTGGAACATATAAAAAAATGCGCTGCGTTTGTGGAGGAAGATTTTCAAGAGCTTTATGCAACAATACTTCTATGGCCTACTACCACCAATTAGAGAATAAACATAATAATGTGTAAACTTTCTATAATATACTTTTATTTTAAAATAGAACGTTTCTTAAATCCAAGCTACGCAGAAACGACATATGTCCATTTTTTTGAAAAATTCTATGAAATTTAAATTAAATTTTTTTAATTTAAGTCGGATTGTCACTTCCTTAGGATAACTTTAAACTAACTTTTTGGCCTTTTTAATACGATTTATATTGCCTGGAATAGACCTCGCAGTGTTTTTTTTATTTCCTCTAAAATTGGTTTTTTGGACATGTGTTGTTTCTGCATATAGCGATTCAATTGTAAAGCTGGAAGAGGTTTTTGCAAGCATGCTGCAGCTGTTTGTGTTTTTGTTAACGTCGAAAACACATGCTCAAAAACAGATCAACCGATGATTTGGAATCGCCCCATCAGTCACAGTTAAATAAATATCACAAAGGTTGCAGAATCGAGGTTCTTTTCTCTTCTGCAAGTGGTAATCGGGATAATAAGATTTTCACTTTCAAGAACATCGAAAACATCACAGAAGAACACTTTGTAGAAGATTCGTCTTTGAAAGAGATACTCGAAAAAGAAATTGAATGGTCTGAAAACGAAGAAAAACGATTTTTAAAGAAAGAGAAGCGTGATTCTGCAACGAAAAGTTTTTTTGGAGAAAATTTACTGTCTGCAAATGTATGGAAATTCCCAGATTTACCACGCTTATGCCTTCTAATCTTGTGTATAAAATTAAAAAATTGCAATGCCCAGAAAATCGTTCAAGCCAATATGAAGAAGTTCAAGTATATTCAGAAACAGAAACAAACAGAAACAAAAAAAATCAGTTTCTATAGATTATATTTACACGATTCAGTTGAATTAAGAAAAATGTTTTTACAGTTAATTTTCACGTACAGGTAATCAATTTATCATAGGAAGTGAATTTTTCTCAGAAACGGCTAAGAGAAATTAATGTTCATGAAAGGTAAAAACCTTTTACTTACCTTCACTCAAAATTACGGCAAGAATAAAAAATATGTCTTGACATATATACATATATTTGTATAAATTTCTTCATATTTTCATCATTTCAAACATTGTGACTGATTTTCCAGTGAATTCCTCTAAATATTGTAACAATTAAATTTTCATTTTTCCGACGCTATTGCTCGTTCAATATACACATAAGTAAATATGTTTTAAACAAAAAATATGTTAAATATAAGTTTTAATAGCTGAAATATTATATAATTTATAATAAACAGATATGTATATTTACCTAACAATATAGCTGTTGTATTTGCAACGAACTAATTACTCTAAGTAATTTATACTTATTGTAAACAAAAGAAAAAGAACTTACCATGTCCAAATTTCGTTTTCTTGTTGCGAAAACCAGCAAGATAGGAAGGGAAGGGAAGGAATGGAATCTCGCTGATTATACTTGTAGTATGAGATGACTAAACGGGTATATAACTATACAAAAAACAGATTCACTAATTTTATTTGCAATTCTAACTATCACGGTTTTATTTTACTATTCGTCTGCTATATACAGTGTATAATAGCCAAATGGAATAAAACAATAGCTCCATTATTATGCATTTTTTTTTTTAGAAAATCCTGAGACACGTCAATTTCTAATTCTAAAATGACTTCTTGCGACGTAAAAATGTCATCCCTAAATTCAACCTCCTTCAGGTCACAGCTACAAACCCTAAATTTTCAAGTTGGAAGTAGGGGCTTGTGTGATACTTCATTTGAAAAGTTATTCTCTATTCAACAATGCTACGGTTTTAAATTTTATTGCAGAAATTAACAAGAAAAACGT
Organism: Aromia moschata; assembly: GCA_029963805.1. NCBI lineage: Eukaryota > Metazoa > Arthropoda > Insecta > Coleoptera > Cerambycidae > Aromia > Aromia moschata. The sequence goes on from JAPWTK010000972.1 coordinate 34,347, forward strand.
TTCTCCAGCGTAGGAAATTCGTTACATTAAAATAAAACTTTTATAAGTATAAATATTTGTTAGTTTTAGGTTCTGAAATGTTAATAATAACGAAAAATAAATGTCTGTAATTGCCGACATTCCCTATAAGATAAAAACCCTTTCCCTATAAGATAAAAACTAATAAATACGTACAATTAGCTTTGCTTGACAATCGAACGACAAAAACGAGCAAGCAACAGAAAAACAAACCTGAAATTTCAGAAGTTGGCCATTATTAGGTTCAGTGAAATTTTCTAGAAACGTGCTTGTCATTGTAACAGTAGTGAACAGTTATCAATGTTAAACTGTTTGCTTTAGTTTTCGTGTTGCAATTCAGAGAGATTGTTTACCTAACAGAAATGCATTAGATAACGATTCTGCAGATGATTGGTTACGGAGACAGAACACGAACGCAGACAGAAGTTTTTTCGCCTATTTTAAGAAAAATATCCGGAGTTGCCGCTCATATCTCAAGGATCCATAAATAAAATAAAGAAGCAGTTTCGGTAACGTGGACATGTACGGCAGCTAAAAGAAAATCCTCCCGATAAACTGAGCGATGATCAGAAATTGGATGTAATGCTTATGCTTGAAGAAAATCCACATACGTCGGCGAGTCGTCAAACAGCTTCAGCATTAATTAGTAGCCATTCCTCGATTCTCCGCGTATTGACAGAAAATCAGATGCACCCATATAAATTGGTTCCAACTAATGAGCTCGCGGAAGACGATTTTGATAGACGAATTCTCTTTTGTGAACAAATGATGCAAATGGTAGATGACAATACTTTACAAATAGAAAATGTTTTATTTTCGGATGAATCTACATTTACAATTCACGGCCATGTTAATCGCCAAAACTGTCGTTACTGGTCGAGGGAAAATCCTCTCTGGATGAGGGAACTACACACTCAAAACCCTGAGAAAGTTAATGTTTGGGCAGGAATATTTGGAGATAATGTCATTGGTCCTTTCCTCATTGACGGCAATTTGAATGGAGAAACTTATTTAGCGCTGCTCCGAAATAATGTTGTACCGACGATGGCAAACTTGTATCCAGCTGAAGGAAACCCACAACTTCCAGGTAATGCAATATGGTTCCAGCAGGTTGGTGCACCAGCACATTACGAAGTCAATGTCCGGTAATATCTCAACACAATCTTTCCAAATCGCTGAATAGGCAGACGTGGTTCTGTAGAGTGGTTTGCACGATCACCTGATCTCACGCCGTTAGACTTCTTCCTATGGGGATATGTAAAAAGTATGCTCTACAAAACCAAACCCGACGATTTAGCTGACTTAAGAAGAAGAATAACAGTTGCAATTAGGTCGATTACCCCGCAGATGTTAACTAACGTTAGAAGACATTTCTATTTACGTCTAGTATGCTGCCAAGATGCTGAAGGCATGCATTTTGAACATCTGCTGCATTAATAATGATTTGTTTTTTATTTTAATGTAACGGATTTCCTACGCTGGAGAAGCTTGCTTTTTTTTCTTGTTAATTTCTGCAAAAAATTTAAAACCATAGCAGTTTTGAATAGAGAATGAAAAGACCTTTCAAATGAAGTATCACAAGCCCCTACTTCCAATTTGAAAATTTAAGGGTTGTAGCTGTCATCTGAAGGGGGTTGAATTTAGGGATCATATTTTTACGTCGCAAGATGTCATTTTAGAATTAGAAATAGGCGTGTCTCAGAATTTTCTAAACAAATGCATAATAATGGAGCTACTGAATTTATTTCATTTGGTAGTTCCAAATTGTATAGAATGTTCCTATTCGAATGTACGTTTTCTAATTAGAAATGGATAGAAAGGATATACTCATAGCGACATCTATTTTATAGTAGACAAAACAATGAATGATAATTACAGAGAGCCGTAAAAGAGAGAGGCCTAAACCTAAAACCTAATAATAAACTTATACCTAAAGAATAAACAATATACCTGTATATACAAATGTCCTAACTGAAATCTTTAGAATTAATTAAATAAAATATCAACAACAAACAAAATTAAAAGTTAATTAGTTAATAAATGTTCCATTTGAGCACAATTGTTAATTCAGCACAACTTAACATTTTCTTAGTTCATTAGAAGTTACTTTTCTGAAAATAGTTCAACCTAATTCAGCACAGACAGCAGTGATTTTTTGCTTCAAATCAGAACACTAATTATTTTGTGCACAATACATTTGTCTTTATTCGAATTCACAGACTAATAACAATTACTTTAATAAGTATGTATGTATTTACTTAATTTTTCACCAAAAAGTTTATCAAAAATTGTTCTTCACATATACTTTCACTCTTATCCTAAAGTAAGAATCACAGAGGCATCAAGAAAACCAAATTTGAAATAAAAGCAGATATTTATAAAACGTAATACATTTTACGATTATAAAATGCTGAACAGGCAAGAGTTAAGTCCTGGGAGTTTTTAAAGTTGAATAAGATTTATTATTCAGTCCTTATTTGCGTTAGAATGTGTCCTCAATGGTGTGAAATTTAGAAATATAACTATGTATAATATATTTTTGTTTAATATAACTCATATATAGTTATTTATAATAATTATATATTAGTTGATAATACTTTTATGTGGATATTTTAGTAGACCAAATAGGATTTTAGGAATCGGCCATAACTTTTGAAATAATCAAAGGATAAAAAAATAAAAAAATTTAAGTTCAGCTATATTTTTTACCTTAAAAGGCAGAAGCTTCTTGCTTTAGTAAAATTAAGTATATAGCAAATACATAGCATTATGTAAGTAGCATTTACATAATAATTTATGTAAATTATTTCGCAGTTTACGAGAAAACCAGATAATGCAGTCAACAATACATCGACCATAACTTTTGAAATATTCAAAATACAGAAAAAAAAAGTTAGAAAAAGAACTCATAATTAATATACCTTTGTAATGGTAAAGTAAAAGGGGTGGGATATGTTGCAAAAAAAATGTTTTGAGGCATCGTGACGCCTAGCGTCCTTAATTTTGAGTGAAGGTGTGTGAAAGTAATTGACCATTCCCAAAAATATATTTATCTCAGCCGTTTCTGAGAAAAACTCATTTCCTATTATAAATCGATCACCCTGTATGAGCAGTTTATCCCAAACAGATCTAAAAACGAATCGACCTTGCAATTTGGCGTCATCCAAAGTTGCCAATCTCATATGAATACAATCGAACAATTGTATGCACTCATTCGTATGTCGCAGTACAATAAAATTAGTTTCTTTCAGCGAATTGTGGAGTATATAGAGGAAACATGGTCATAAAATCGTATTTCCTCCTGTTGCATGTCAGGGTAAATACTGTGTTGAATGGGCACGTTATTAACCTTTTAGATGAAAGGCCTACTACATGCAATAAACAGTTTTTTTATCTTGCCGGTGTCTGTACAAAGAGAGTTATTTGTCTTTCTCACGTTTTCGCAGTCAACACGTCATCCAGTTGTGGTGCAATTAATATTGCATGCAGTTTAACACATTTGTGTCATCTAATAAGGAAACAAGTAAGAACGTAGATTAGCTATGAGTTATGATAATTTTAATTCGAAATTCCAGTGTTGCACAGTGGTCCCAAATCATGAAAATCTGACCCAAATATGAAAACGTGGTCAAAGACTTTTTCAGGCAGTGACGATAATTTTTTTTATTTATGATGGACGTGAATAACGAGATACAGCGAGATTGATCGAAATCATTCATTAAAAGTAATAGAGGTTACAGATGCTTGGGATTTTTTGAAAATTTAGGCTTTGGCTAATAGGTCATGACGAAGTTTATGAAAATGTTTTCAAGACGGCCGCACTCCCGGTTATACCGGAAGCCACCACCTACTTCCTTTTTTCAAATATAATTGTGCCATTTTTATTGCAAATTTCGAATCTACACATTATTTTAGGTTGACTTTCTTGAGATTTCCCTATACCTATCTTTTGCTGTTTTTCGAGTTATTTCAGGTTTTTTGAAATTTTGGTCATTAACACCATGTAAATAATTAAGCAATGATAAAAGCATCGTTGCAAAACCTAATGACTCTACTAGCCACAGTACCAACACCGATAATTTATCGACATTTTCCGAAATGACAGCTAGGTACAGATGATTTCAAATGTTATGGTGCTAATGACCAAAATTTCAAAAAACCCGAAAAAAACCCGAAAAAAAATTAAAAACGGCAAAAGATAAATATAGGGACAACTCAAGAAAGTAAACCTAAAATAATGTATAAGATCTAAATTTGCAATAAAAAAGACACCATTCTATTTTAAATAAGGAAGTTGATGCCGACTTCCGGTATAACCGGACTGTAAATCTTCAGTTTTGCAGCATCACCTTTTTGAAAAGCATGTACGTGTTGCCTGTCATCAGAAATTAGGTAAGACATGCGGATTGTTGATCGCCGCCATGGTATACTTTGCCAGAATATCGTGAGATGCAAGTAGGTAGCTCAACCAGAAATTGTGTAAGTGTGTTTGTGATTGAGAAAGTGTGTGTGTGAAATCTCATCGGTGCCTTGTGCTGGTGGGGAGTAACGAAGAACGAGAGTGTCGGTTCTTGACAAAAAGAACATACTGTAACGTTACCTTCATGGTGTGGCCCTCTAGTGTATCTTAATGTATTATTTTGCTCATTTATTTAACTTGATGTTATTTTTGTTTGTTAATAAGTTACTTCCACGTCTAACTACGTTAATTCGTATGTTAAAAAACACTTCGTATGTAAAAAAACACACAAAGAAAAATCAGATGGTAACTCTTTGATATTTTAAAATAACCGTATTAAATGATATATCATTGAAAATATACAAAAACGCATTTTTTATGAGCTCGGCCAACTATGATTAAAAAAAAAATGTTTATGCCATTTAAAAAGACAAAAGTAAATGTCGTAACTGCAATATGACGTATGAAATAAAAAAAATTGACTAGTATATCTTATACAGATTATAATAACTTTATGCATTATATTGTAAGTAGAAGAATAATGGTCTTTTATACCCTAAAGTTCTCAATTATTTTCAAATACTACGTACGCACCTTTCAATCTGCTAGGTTAAGTATTTCTTCGATAAAGAGGAAATAAAATAAACAAAGATAAAAAACGGTAAACGACAATCGTTTACCGGAAACATTTATAAAATGACGTCTTTAGAAAATATTTTGAAGACAAAAACTCTTATTGGATTTTATTTCGCTACTCTTTCGATCACGCCAATTTGATTACAACGGAGATCCGTACATGGAAAAGTAGAAGGAAAGAGAAATCGAACTGAATTAGTTATTATAATATAGCTGGATGCAATAACATAATAACCATTTCAGGAATTGGAAACAGATTTATTATACCCCCGTTGAGATATAGAAACGAACGAAATTGCATTGAGATACATTAAAGATTCTAAATGTATTACAAAACTACAATATTCGACAGAAACTTTTTTTTTATTTTCTTTGGGTTACTTCTTCTTGAGTTACTTCTTTTTTAAAAGATGTTTCGTCAAAGTTTGTTGACGATATTTATTATACAGTTGGTCATACGCATACCTATTATCATAATCATAACATAGTATAAAACAGTCGCTTCCCGCTGTCTGTCTCTATCTATCTACTACCTATGTATGCTTAGATCTTTAAAACTACGCAACGGATTTTGATGCGGTTTCTTTTAATAGATAGAGTGATTCAAGAGGAAGGTTTATATGTATAATACATGCTTAATATAGTAGAGAAACACTGATAATTTTAGAGGTTTCTAATGTGATGTCGTAAATAAACACATTTTTTTTCCGCTTACATTGCAAACGCTGGCTGAACCCTACGAGATAGATCAAAATAATGTACTACAGTATTGTACACCTTAAAAAGGTCTACAAAAAAGTCCGCGATGGTATATGTCTATTTCTTAGGGATAACCCACAATAACCATTTTTTATATTTAGTATCAGCATTGCACCCGTGCGAAGCCGGGGCGGATCGTTAGTATATTATATAAGTAAAGTGATGCACAGACCGTGAATATAAATGTATAAAATTATAGCTACGCATGCGTAGTAATGATTTTATTTGCGTTCATACTTATGTCTAATGTAAACTAATCGTAATATAGAGTTAAAGCAATGCATAGAACGTGAACGTAAACGTATAAAATGACGCATGCGAAGTAATGATCTTATTTGTACATTACTTTAGCATATTTGTTTAACATATTTTTGTAGATTTAACTCTTACAATTCGTAAGTAAAATCTGCGGTTATACTACAAACCACAAAACTATTTAAACAACAAAAATTATAATACTAAAAAAAAACAGACTTAAACATATTATACCTACTTATGGCTTGGGTACAATCGAGTGATACGTTCGTCCCGAGCACGCCTTTGGCTCGCTATTATTTATACTTGTGCGAAAATACATACGTTTACGTCGAATGTAGGTAGATATATTCGCAAATAAAATCATTATTACGCTTGAGTAGTTGTCATTTTGTATAAAGTCCCAACCAAAAGTTAATTTGTGCAACTGTGAAATGATTTATGTCCCCATTTTCTCAGATGGGCTCATTAAATAAATGTTGAAAAGTCTAATACATTACATACATAAAGCGCCCGCATTTTTGCTATACATCACAAGTCTGTGATTACGTCCACACAGAAAGATCACAACCTCATACCAACACGTAAATGATAGAGTTGAACGTTAATTTCAGATCACACGATTGAAAATGAGTCTCATAAAATGTCTAACCAGTGTTTTTTGAATGTTTATTGTATAGATCCATCCAAAAAAAAGTCATCAAATCTGGCTATGAACGAGAGAGATGGAAATATCGGTTATGTCAAAGCTCATAGCGAAACTTCGTCATATTCGACATAATAGACACGTGACTAAATGTCACAATTATAAAACAAATCATGGTTGTCACATAATGTGACAGCATTGACAATTAAATAAGGTTATAAATTTAAGATAGATAGGGTAACGTTTTATACACTATGGGTTTGTTGGGTTTGAAAGATCAGATATGCATTCTCAGGTTCAGGATTCATTGTCATGATCGAATCGTCACAATAGAAATACGTCTTTTTTAATCGGCCAACTTTGATGACTTTTTTTGGATTGCTCGTTATAACTATTGTTTTGTGGTATGTCTAATTATTTATTTATGATTTGTAATAATTATTATGTATAACACACAATAACACACAATAACCGCATAAAAGGAATTAATTCATGAAGACGACTTAATTTTGCACTTTCCTTTAAAGAAAGTGGTATAACCAAATCCCAAAGAACACCTGTTTCATCTTTCTCACAAAGGGTTTTATATTGTTAAGTAAATTTTCTAAAGTACGTAATACATACATACACCTCTATTACCTAGGATTTATTTGTCATAAAACCAATGCAATAATACGTCATCTTCTTGTTATTTTCGCTGATATGAGTCAAACGATTATAGATTTATTTCCTCTATATTACAGATACCATTATTTTTTATGTATTACTATATTAACGGCCGGTACTTTTACTCACGGCTAAGGCCGGATTAACTAACCAGCTAAGTGAATCGTAATTATTGATTGTTTTTGTCGCCGGGACTCGTCGGGGCTCAGTTATGTGACCTCTACGTCATTCATAGTACCCATAGTACCTACGTAGAGGATCTACGAAAAATATCAGACCGACAACTCATTTATTTCATCTTGGCGAATGCTAAAAAGTTAATAAACCAGTTCTAGTGGCGTTTTTAAAGGAGGGCATGGTCTAACATTTTGTCACAGAAGCCACTGTCCAATAAGATTAACGTTAATCATAATCACACAAAAGTACTCACTCTAGTTATTATCTACTAACTTTAACGACCCATATTTTATGTTCAGTTTATTACTTATTGTTTTAAAATGACAATAATTATCGTTCACTGTTAGTCATCATTAGAAATAACAGATCCGGATTTCGACCTAATTATATCTTATCAGTGTGATATAGCTGACGACGAACTACAGCGAACGAGAGGCTCGGCCGATTTCCTTGCTAGGAGAATAAAGCGATGACATATAGGGGCTGTCCTCCAGTGTGCTTAAGTAGGTGAGACTGATGAGACTTAATAATGTAGAAATATTAGACCCTAGGGAGAACGCTATGGTAGCAAACGACACGTTTCCAAGATTTTCTGGTGGGACATATATTTTTTGAATTTTCTTTTCGCAAATTTAGTTTGAAATTGTTTGTCTTATAGTAGATCTAGTCTAGTAATCATCTCCTAAAATATGATATGGATCCATTATGAAAATACGAGAATTTCAATTTCCACCAGCCGCCACTGCTCAATAATATATTAGATTGTGTATTACAATTTGACTACATTGACCCGCTGCTCTTCGCAGCACTATGCCAATTTCCGTCAACATTGTTGCATTTCCCAGGGCAACAGCGCTATCAATTATAACGCAGTACCTTCGAGGTTAGACGGAATACAAGATTCAAACGACAGCTGCGTAAGCCACTATTAATTAGCTCAACAACTCATAAATTAATTAAAACAGCAAAGAATCAAGAAGGACTTCGAAGCGTTTTCTCCGCAAGAAAAACTTTCAACTGACTGGACTCTCTTGTGAAAATGCAATTATCTACAATTTCAATGAACAATTTATTTTACTGTTAAATATTGAAAAATCACAAAGGGTTTGATATACTTTTTTTGACTTTATTATAGTAAAAAAGGGAACTTTGTTACTGGGTCGAGTATCTAACTAACTGTAAGCAGCGCTTTACTAAACCTATTTTTATTATCAGGCTTATTTATTATCAGGTTATTTTTTTTATCAGGCAAGATTACTTTGATACCTGCTATACGAGCACGTTGTCATTGTGCCAGAACGAAGCTATGAGCTTACTTTGATAGTAAGCCCCCCAGCTACAACTATATATGTACATACATATGAGTGTCATGCAAAACACTAACACAATCGCGGCTATTTCCGGAAACACAGTGCATTTTCAGTGAACTGCATACTCGTTTTATGACACGTAAATCTCTTAAGCCAGGTCGTATCTCTGAGAAAATCTCAACAGAGAATGTGTCGCGAAGACGTAAAAGTTTTGAAATCGAATCGTGATAGTCTAGGCGCTGATATAAGTACGAGCAGGTTTGGGTCGTTTTGTAGCTATTTCTTAAAGGTGAGCATATATTGCTGTATATCCAATTATAAAACTATGTATAGGAAATTTTAAACACATACAAAATAAACCTTTTATATCCGTATCCGCAGCTGTGTATGTATGCAGAGTGGCCGGAAAAAATGTTTATAGATTTCAGGATACGATTGCTTAGGTTAAAAGAAGAAAACAATTTCTTCTTCCAAGTGAGCTAAAGCTCCCGTAAATATGACGCCCAAAATGTATTATTTTTTAATTATATTTATAATTCATCTTTAAACGTTTTTACTGGACATTCAGCATGGGAGGTGTAAAAGAACTGGGCAAGAACACTCCTAAAAATTGGACTACGATTAATTATTTGAATGATATAAAACCTACCTACAAATACGTAACATAAAAAGGTACAAAAATTAGTTGTACTAATGAAAATTAAACTGCTTGTCAAAATTTGATAAATGTCACTTGAGTTCTATTATATAGTCTATAGAGAGACACCTTCGGTTTGTAAATTTCGGTAGCCTGTAGGGTTAGTTTGAATACTTCGAAGTGGCTACACTGTGGAATTTGCTGTCCACGCCCCAAGAACCAACCTCATGTATGAATTCAAGATATCGGCGGCAATTCAAAGATCTACGGTATGGGCTGTGGAGGACGCTGGAGGTAAAACCCCTATCCTGAAACACATTAAGACCTGTCCCACAAGTAGTGAGAGTTTGGTCGCAGTCCCATATTTTCAGCCTCGTGAGCCACCCTTCTACAATTACATTGGGTTTTGCATTATCGCACCTCTGTTGGGAGATTCCATTGACCTTAATGCTGCCAAATAAATTGGTGTGGGGTGCCACAGTCCGTCTTCGCCCTTTGACAACTCAAGAAGCCCTCCATCCGCCCTTACGCCAATCGCCAACCACCTGTTATAATATCTCCGCCCCTGTTGGGCTGGTTGGGTGTCGTTTGGTCTTCAATTCATGTCCTGGCATCATATTAAGGCCTCTCAAACTACGTGGTTATAGATTCATAGAATGTTATTTTTTTAGTGCTGATCTAATCAATAGGGTTATGGACTTATTGGGTTGAAGAAATAGAGTAAAGGTTTATTGTATTTTAGAACCTTAACTCACAGATCTTCAGGTTATGGGGATATTGGGTTCGAGGTTGTCTGTTAAAAACCTCTGAGATGCGAGTTCAGTTTAAAGATACGAGTTTATTGAGTCTAAAGACTCTGATTCTCCAAACCTCAGGGCTATGTGTTATTATTATTATTTGAGGTTGTCTGCTCATGAACCCACGAGATACATGATTTCTAGGTCAAACATAAAAGTTGATGGAGTTTAAAGGCGCAGGCTTATAGTATCATTATGAGATATCTTATGACAAAGTCACAATATATCTGTTTATTCTATGCCATGATTCTCGATTCAACCTTATAAATAGCAAAATTAGACGATTGTAGATGATTTTTACAATAACATTTTTACAACAACATACGGATATGGTGATGTAGTCTAGTGTAATGCCCACATTATTTTATTGTGTGTTGGTGAAATATGTTCCGAAAACGATAATTTCAAGGCGATAACGCATATAGGATATTTGGCCGAGTTTTATAGGCATTTCAAGGTGACTCTCGTTTGACTTTTCTTGAGAAGAGCTGCAGCCGTGTAGCTCTCATCCCGTCGTTTGTGTTACTCACAATCAAAACCTATCATCTGAAAGTAGCCACTCAAGACAGTGCGACAATACTTTGGGTTCCATCGTCACCTACTGTGCACCAGTGATGAGATTTATGCGAAAATAATTAAGGCATTACAAATAAAACCTTTATTACCAATTTACATATGCCATCAACTTTGCTGACTGCTTTATTTTTTTTTAATTAAAGTGGGGCATTACTTGCCTATAAATAAGTGATATTGAATATTGCTGGGGCATCGGGTCCACAAACGTTATTAGCAACTACAGTAACCTCCTTAACGATTCGCTCAACTACCTGTATTTGGCGGGGTAACGTTAACATTTCAAATAATTTGTCTGCTGTTAGAAACACATTCTAGTGGTAGTCTATAAAAGTACCGGCGCGGCGGAAAGATACACTGTTTCAGTGTCCAAATCAGGAGGTCATAATAGGAAAAATCTTTAGGAGCGCTTATTGTGCCTGGACGAGATGATGAAAATATACTACAAAATTGTACACCCAATAATTACACCGCGCATAAATTCGATAGAAATAAAGTCCCGCAGAAATTCAATAAAAATTAAAGGATTTTTTTTTAGAAAAACGCTCAGACAAGTCAATTAAACTTTTCATTTGCCGACATCATAACATAGTATAAAACAAAGTAGCGTCCCTATGTTTCTACTACCTATGTATGCTTAAATCTTTAAAACTACGCAACGGATATTGATGCGGTTTTTTAATAGATAGAGTGATTCAAGAGGAAGGTTTATATGTATAATACATGCATAATATAGGAGAGAAACACTGATCATTTTAGAGGTTTCTAATGTGATGTCGTAAACCGGGCGAAGTCGGGGCGGGTCGCTAGTTCTGATATACTTCGTTTTTTTTATTTATAGCTGTCAAAGATATAACCTCATCCATATTTTTTTTTAATTACAACATATGGCTTGTGAACATCAACATCATTCGAGCAAGCTCTTATTTCACGCAGTATGCTCCTAAATTTTGGCGCGATTCTATCCATATCCTCTCAACAGTGATCCAGAATTCCAGAAATTGAGAATAAATAATATAAAGCGCATTATGGAATACTTTTTTAACCTAATTATTAAAAAACAGAACTCTAAAAATAAAAATAAAGCAATCAAAACTACCTATCCTAATATGGTCTCTAATAAATATTCAAACTGTGCCCCGTTGACTGGTTGACAATAACCAAGCCGCGATTTAAATTCTTCAACCACGTTACATATCATTTGAGCTAGTATTTTTTGAATTTCGAATCTTATGCAATTTTTATGTCTTTAAATAACATAACCTCAAAAAAAGAAATCCAAACTCGAATTGACCCTTCGCCCAATCCATCTACCCGGAAATACTTTGTTTAAGTATTCGCGCACCTCCCCTACTAAACCGTGGAGGCGCGCCGCGCGTCTTGTTGGAACCATATTGAAGCGTCTGGAATGTTTAATACCGCACTGATATTTTCATGATAGCGAAATTTAAGAAGTTTAATGAAGAAGAGTAGTGGATACAAAATAAAAAAAGTTAATGAAGAAGTTTACGTCACATAACAAAAACTGTTCATATTGTGCGACTGCTTGAAAATATATTCTACTTATTTACTGTTACAGTGACGTAATCTTATTCTTTATTCAGGTAACGCAACGTTTTTAATCGTCTTCTGCTTTTCATTTTGGAAAGGAGGAACGTAACAGTGAACGTTGTTGTCTTTTTTCATGAAATTTTCAGTTCATTGTCGATATTATTATCACGTAGTCTTTTCTTCTACAAATGAACGGCATTACGGCGAAATAGTAAGTACCGAAAAGCGAAAACTTGTCCCTTAAAACTTAATTTGTAATTTAACGTCCATGATTATGTTCTAATAAAAACAAAAAGAACTGAAACTGGATTGAAAAAAATACATGGTGTTCTATTTGAACCAAACAAGTGATTTCTCAATTTGAAGTTGACAAAATATAACAATAATTGATATTTTATTTATAGTTATGTTTTACTTATGTTTATATACCATGTCTAAAATAAAAAATGGGAGTCTTCTATCAAAAAACTTTGTAACTGTTATTCCAGACCCTAACATCTGTCATTTTTTTTACATCATCAAATATCTCCGAAATGGTTAGATATAGGCACCTAAAGGTTATGATGTTGATTTTTAAAATCGACTGAGCTTTTAAAAAATATTTAAACCTAAATTTATATAGGCTGTTATACAGTGAGAATAAAAAGTAAAGAAAGATGCTTGTATTACTTGAAATATTTGTTATTAAAAAAAAAAAATGTTTTGATAAAAGTGTTCGAGCATGTTTTTTGCCATAAACTGACGACTTTTAATTTTTCTTAACGTAAACAAGTTTATTGCTATGGCAACCGACATTATTTTTTTGAATATCATGATATGACTTTCTTCGTATTTTTGGAAAGAGAATATCTTCCTGGATACGGGATCATAACATTATAATAGGGTTTCGTAAGAAAAAATATTGAGAAGGAAAGTAACTTTCCCAAGATCACCCCTCTCGCTTCGATTTCGTTAATATAGTCCTTAACAAGTCGGCCATGGAAATAAGTTGCTGACATTTGTAGCTGTCAAGTAGAGACACCGTTCTTGTCAGTCATATGTATATTATTAGCTTTTTAAATAGTTAAAGATAGGAAAACCCAACAATTTTGTAGTTTAATAATAATAATAATAATAATTAGGGCAGCATTAAGCGAAAAGCAAAGAATAAAATGTTATTGATGGTGGGCTATGATGACAGAAAACACACTAAAAACGTAAAAATAGCTTCATTTGAGAATAGATTTTTTCTTGCCAAAGTTCGGATATTCGTTAAGTTTACCTATGATTAAGCTTGGCACAATTAAGTCGCGCCACAGTGGCGTACGCATAATAAGTGTTATACACAAAAGTGACTAGTAGCCTTCCGCACGTTTGCCATAGTTTATTATGAAATTATATCGCACTATTGAACAGATTATATATAGCGGAGGATATACAACAGTACCAGCAATCACGGGACTACTGAAATAAATACGAATTGAGGCGACCTCTATCACACGCTACGCGAGTTGTCTATGTGTTCCGTTGCCGTATGCCAACTTTACCTATGATAGTGTGGCAAAATTCAACGAGCCTCTATAAATCACCGTTTTCAAGTTATTATACCAGCTGTACTTAAAATGGGTGGAACTTTTTTTAGTAAATTTATCACCGACTTTTGCGACACATTATATAATCTACCAACTTATATTGTAGATAAATGTCGATTTTCTTGTAATGATAACAAGGCATCTAATGCGTTGTTCCCGGCTACAGCTGTTTTTGGTCTTCGCATTCGTACTTTATCTTTGACACAGTTTACAGAAAATTGTTTAATAATTTTGACCCGTACACCTTCCGATTCAGATAAAGTTCATGAAACATTATGCACCCTTGATAAGTGCATTTTCTGTCACCATAGTCCAAAGTTATTTTTTTCTAAAAGTTAACTAAACTAAAAAACAAGTAAAAAAACTTGTTTACTTCCCTCAAATAAACAAAAAAAAATACGCTCAAAAACTTTTATTCAAGCATTTTTTTTAAATAACAAATATTTCCATAATTACAAGCACCCTTCCTTACTTTTTATTCTTACTGTATTTCAAATAATAATGTTAGTCGACGTACGTACAAGTATGTACATATGTGATTAACCTGTAGATTCGTCAGTATTTTTAAAAAGTAACAAAAAAAGGTTGTAAGTAATTCCACATATTTCATTTTAGTATAGGTATCTTATGAAGAAACAACTATTATCCCAGTCGTACACTGGCTGCGGAAACATGCAGATTATTCAGACTGCGAAAATATACACACATATTCTCACGAATCAACCTGTCATTGCAGTGAGAGCTTGTATCTACATTAGTAAGTTGGAATCATTACCATTATTATTTTAGTACGTTTTTCGCGCTAACGGATATTCGCATATTCGTATGTTTCTGCATTCTGTGTGAGACCGGGCTTATCTAGACCATATACGCACTAAAATTGCATGCTGTATTAAATTAATTTCTGCGTTATTTTTTTTACTTAGGATACTGTGAAATCCACATTAATAAATTTATACATTTTAAGGTAATTGCTGTTTGATACTCATAGGAAATTAACATCGTGGTAGATGTACTTGCTCTTACAATTAGATTAAACAGTTATCTGTAGATACAAACCCGTATTAACGGAAGATATTTGCGATGACAACAATTAAGCGTGACATCGCGTGTCATGTGTAATTTACTTCGCGTGTAACGGCAAATTAGGTTGATACTTCTGTTAACTTCATCCCCTATGAACGCCTTTAGAATAATTTTTACATAAAAATAAAATTTTGTCAAAGGAAAACAATATTTTCCATACATAATCTATTTATATGTTTATTAATACTAAAGAAAGAAAAAATTAAAAATCCTTTCAGAAAAAATCAGTTATGGTACCAGAATCAGGTATGGTATCAGAATTTGTCACAACACCTTTCTTTATTAAAAACAAATAAGAGGTCATCACTCTAATTAGACATAAACGCGCCTGTAATCTTCCTAACCGGTTACTCTTGAACATATAATTTGCGGATGACAGAGGAAACCTAGACACAGTACCCTAAAACAATCCCTTTTCTTCGATTTACGGGGTGATGATTAAGGTTCATTATTCTCACCGTTACTGTTTCCTCGGCCAGTAACAGAGCTTTTCCTATGGCGATTCCCCCTTGCTACCTCGCCAGAGTGAAATTGTTTCCTCCGTTTAATTCAAATCCCTTGGTGTTGATAACGTCTATTCCAATAATAAGTTCATCTTCGATTTGGGCTGCCAGTGTTCGATGTTCAATTGACACGTTTCCATTAACAATGGTGATATTGCTCATCGCGAATAGTAGTGGGATATCCGGTTGTAGTATGTAGTCGTCAGTTGGTCGGTGTAATTTTTGTCATTGTTCCCACAATGTTTGGTCTAATGAAGTTTTCGTCGCACCTGTATCTAATGGGAGCATTAAATTTGTTTTCTTCCATCGACCAAGACCTTCCACAAAAACTCTATTAGACAAGTGTTGAAGAGATGCGATTTGTGCTATTTTTGCTTTGTTTCTCAGAGGTTGAAGATTTGCCTTTATTGCAGCTTCAAAGTGTCGTTCATAATTGATCCAGGAATACTGTGAATTTCATGCGAATTTTTGAAATTTCCATTTGGTTGCTCATCTCGTGTTTACCAAATCTGTCCATGTGCAACTAGGTGACTTTATCTTCACTTTTAACAATATGTCTTGCAATTTTCTTTCTATATGTACCGATTAATTTTCTGTTTCCCCAATATTCACTATTGTCGCTAATTCTTTTCTCGGGAAAATAGAATTTTTCGTAATTTTTAAACTCCAAACTGTCAAATTTCCTAACAACTTTTGGTCAAGATTTTCAGAATTTTCAAGTAGTCCTTGATCCAAAATTTCTAGTAACTTCTGTTTAAATTTTTCAGAATTTTCTAATAATGTCCGTTTTATATATGTCGAATTTTCCTGTAATTGATATTCCAGACATTCTCTCAAATACACTTTATCAGATGGTTCGAATAGTTCCGAAATAGTTATGAGGTAGATTAATATGATCAACTGGATACATACGAAATCAGCTAAAGATTAAGAAGCAACCTCATTAACCCTTTGATATTTCGTGTTTACAGGTTTGTACAACAGGTATTAATTTTATGCGCAAGTAAGAAAATAATGAGGATTTTCATACATCTACTAGCAACAATAAATGCACAGTGTCAAAACAATATTTTTGAAAGTTTACCTCTAAACGTTATATGGTTTACGACACGCCTGGTTCTTAGAGAGTATTTTTAGTTACTCTTGGAAAAAACATTCCAAAAAAGTGTTTGTAAAATTGTTTTAATACCTGTGAAAACGCACCCCACAGTTTTTTATCTCTTTTTGTTTTGTTTTTCTTTTTTTAATTGGTCCGTACTAGCATATGCTTCAAAAGATCTGAAATTTAAAATTTTTGGAAAAATTAAATTTCGTTTATTACCTAGCTGTGTGTGATCCGAAACTAATATAATACCTATATATCAGATATGTTTTGTGATTTTGAAGAGAAAATGTTCTTATCTTATCTTGAGATGTACTTATCCGTTTAAATATGTTCAATTTAAATTTTATGTTTTAAATCTGTTTAAATGTTTTTTTCAATATTTCCGTTAGTAAATGCATTTAAAGCCGATATACTCAATATTCGATGAAATATGTATGTACGAGTATGTTCTTACATTGAATTGTTTGATGTGTATTTTATTTTTCAAAATTTTGAGATGTTAAACCTCTTGAGTCAGGAGTTAAATTGACTAAATTACATATAATGGGTTAACTTTTCATGTCTACTGGAACAGTTTTAGCGGAAAGCACAACAATATTTAAGAACTTCGAAAATAACGATAACCATACTGTTTTGTTAATTAATTTCTCGTCTGTTTAAGCATGTACGCAAAACAAAGACTTAATTATGTAGTTGATACTTTAAGGACTTGGCACACAAAACTGCTATTCATGTTGCCACCTCATTGTTTCCGAAAGAACGTCTGCATACATAAGTATAACCGTATGGTTAATATTATCAGTACGGCGTTTTTTTCTTATTTCACCCGCTCCGTGAGGAGTAAGTGTTATTACACTTCGATGAGATCTGTTGGCCACACTAAACGTAAGAATTCGTGCAAGCTACTCACAACAACGTTTTCCGGAGTTTCTCGTTTCATCACGAACGGGTCGGAAATAAAAATCAAGTCGAAGGTTTCTATTTTCAACGAGTTTGAGGAAAAATAAGGAGGCGCTAAGTGTCACCCGCACGCGGTATTTTCGTGCGTTAGTCATTTGTTAACTAAAGGGGATGTATCCATTTCGTAAAACTTTCAGTGTATGATATTGTGCTTCAGGAAACTTTAAAAATAAACGCGCAGGTCATTACATAGTTATGTAGGATTTGTTGAATGTGGAGAAGCTTTTGTTTTGAGTAAACGTACTAAATATTTTTTCTCGGGGAAAAAATTGCATAGAACTTAAATTAAAGAATTACTTAGAAAATTCACAAGTAACATTGGTATATTTATAGGTCACAGTATACTAAATCATTTTATATGACATTGAAAGGAAAATCGAGTATTCTCTAAAAATTACTGTGTTTATTTTTATCAAATTGCATTCTTATTAACGCTCTCTTGCTTTATTAACAATTTGTTCAAAAAATACTTACAATGGATTTAACAAAATTACTTTTGAAATCATAAGAATAAAATTGAAATAAAGGAACAACGTAACTTGGAGAATAATTAAAACAAATTTAACTCTTTCCCTTATGGAAGTAAAATTCCTCTTTCTTTAGACGCCAACAGTAATCGCCTAACATATCTGCATTCCAACGACCTGAAACAGCTTCTTAAACATCTTCATCTCCTGGTGGAACAGCTCATCGTGTTCACCATTCATTGCCCAGTGCCATCGCTCATCGCTCCAACTTTGAAGGGGAAAACGGCTGTCTAAGGAATGACTATTTTCATTCAATGAGCGGTATATTAACGTAAATTAACTTACCTACAATATTACTTGTTTGGAGTGCTGCGTTTAATACTTTTTATCTTTTACTGTCCTTGTCCCTCCCTAATTTCCTTTTGTCCTCCATTTGTCCCTACTTTGTCCTCCTGTTGTCTTCCCTTTGTCCTATTCTTGTAGTCTTTCTATCCTCCTTTTAACCTTCCTTTGCTATACCTCTGTCCTTCTTCCTTCTTATCTTCGTCCTCATTTTTTCCCATTTGGTTCTTTCTCATTTTTGACCTCATTTTGTCCTCCTTGTCCTCCCTACCTTGCTTGTCTTTGTTGTCCTCTTTAACCTCATTACCCTCCTTGCCCTCGTTTATCCTCGTAATCCTTCCTCTCTCATTAAGTACTTGTTCTTGCACCAAGTCACAAGCCAAGTGACTGACACACACAAGCGCGCACACGCACGCACACACACACACCCTCACCCCTTAAAATTTTCACTATTTTCCTCTGATACTACAATGTTTCTTTTATAATTATAATATGTTTCTTTTTTTCTTCACAGTTTTCCATTCCTTATTTTCATTATTCTTGTCCAATATTTTGGTTTGGGGCTGTATTTAGTCATGATGATGTGTTCATATATAGAGACATCCAAAAAAAAACGTCATCAACTCTGGCTATGAACGAGTGAGATGGAAATAGCGGTCATGTCTAAGCTTTTCGGTTATGTCAAACTTTTGACAAGTGACTGTCACAATTTGTAAAATAGACAATGGCTGTCATATGATGTGACAGTCTTGACAAGTAAATAAGGTTATAAATTCGATTAAGAATAGAAATACCTCTTTTTTTCTCGGCCAACTTTGATGACGTTTTTTTTGGATGGCTCTATATATTAAAGAATTAATTTGTTCCCTTGTTCATTTTCTTTTTTTATATCTAAAATGTTCAGGTGTAATCGCGTGATTTCCTTTTGGCATCATTTGAATTTGTTTTGTGGTCCCTAGTTTTAAAGCTTCATTTTGTGTTGTCTGTTTTTGTATATCTCTATTTTGCTAGATGGTCTTTATCGGCTTAGTAATAACAGATTTTACATTACGTTCCCTTATCTTGCGCTGTACACTGTTAATTTCGTTTAAGAGAAAACAAAATTTTCTTTTCGTGGTCATTTTTAACTGATGTTTTATTTCCCCAAATTCATGGTCATTCTTATTTTTTCACATTATGAAAGGTCAACCATTGTGTACTTTTATTTACTCCTCTTCAAATTTGTGTTTTCTGCTTCCAAAAGTACTACTTTATCCTTAAGAAATTTTATTTGTTCTCGTAAGTTTTTATTTTTTTCTATAGTTAGAGTTTCACTTTCCAAATTGATACATTCTTCTGTTATTGAGTTGGTATCTTCCTACAGATTTTTCACATTACTTTTTTTATTTTTTCGCTGAATAGCTACCATGAAAGATTGTGTCACAATTTTCTACATTTAACTCTTATTAAAAACAAATCTTTTGCAAAAATCACATTGTTTTTCTGAATCAGCTATTTTAACGTGAGCTATTTTGCATTTCTCTTTTGTGAAAAGAGATATCATCATATAACATTATTCGTCAAAGCGACCTTAGAATATGCAGTGAAGATATAATTACATTTTTTTTGGATAAATTAAAGCCACGTACTTCACATTAGCTTTATCGCGCACAAATCCTGTCCTTCCTGGCAAATATTTTGTCAAACAGTATTTGTAGTTCTACTATCTCACATACAGAGAAAACAACAGTACTTAGTGAATCGAACTACGAAAATTCTATCAACGTGTACTTCAAAAAACGTGACGCGCAGTAGTCTTGAAAATTGAAGAATATTCTTGAAAATTCGTATTCCAACATTTTCAGAGTCAAGGAATCCGAATGCAAATCAACATTTACAAGAATAAAATGGCCGACCCAAAACGGCCTACCTAATGTTGTCAGAACATTCAATACAACACTCAAAATTAGTAACACCAAAAACTTTGTACGGATAAGATTCATTTTTAAGAAATCAGTCCACCATTTTGTGTCCGCCATTTTGTTGTCGAAAAAATGCAATACTAAAATTGTTATCAGTAACCCCGATAATTTCTATATGTAAAATTTTGTGAAAATCGATTTCGTTTTAAAGAAATAAACATCAAAATAATCTATTTTTTCTATTCGATAACGTTGAAAATAATTGTTGAGATACTTTTAGATAAATAAACTGCTCGTCAAAATTAGCGTAACTCTTTTTTAGATTATCACCATTTGCGTTCTATTCAAGGTAGAGACTGGCGGTTTTGAATTTTCGGTAGCCTATAGGGTTGGTTTTAATGCCTCGAAGGCGCTATGTTGTGATTTAAATGGTCGCCGTCCACACCCCAAAAAGCGCAAGGGCGTAGCAGGGGGGCGCACGCCCCCCCCCCAAATGGTCAAGTAAAAACCAAAATAGTCGGGGGATTGCGCTTTGTTTAATCTGCATTGGACCGCCCCCCTCCCCAAAGAAAAATACTGGCTACGCCCTTGAAAAAGCAACCCCTTGTTGTGTGCAGATTTTGACTGCAATTTCAGATACACAATTGACTAAGAAGGACGCTGTCGTGGACGCATCGTCCACTTTTTTGACTCCCTCCAAAATTTTATTGAGTGGGTGAAAATTCCTGAAAAAAGGCTCTTTAGGTAGGCGGAACCTTCCTTTCCATTTGTGTGAACCGATAATCGGGGTTAGCCCAATCGAGGGTTCGTCAGCCCAAGTCACAGTGAACACTTGTCGCGCGTATCAAGCATCTCTCACGAATTTGGCGATTGCGATTCACACAAGTACAAAGGAAGGTTCCGCCTACCCAACAAGTCCTCTATCAGGAATATTCATCCACTCAATTTTTTTCTGGAGGTGGTCAAAAAAAAGAATGTGACGGGGCGCAAAGAGGATTTGAAGGAGATGGACGACTTGGGGTGCGCCAAAAATAGTTGAAAAAGGGTGAAACGGGTTGTGGCACCCCACACCAATTTATTAGGCAATATTAGGATCTATGGCGATGGGTGGTGTGGTAAGTAAAGCACTTTAATCGGCTATATGTCCAGTTATTTATTTACATATTTACAAGATATGAGAGACCGGGGAAGTCCGGTAAAACGCGGAGATAGACTCCGGTATGGAGCCGGTGAACGGTAAAGATGATCTCTAAAGAGGGACTGCCGGATAGTGACTGTCCAAACGGAAAGTAAAGTCCCCTAAACCAATAATTAGACACAGACCTAGTTAGGTCGGTAGGTTCCCCGAAAATAGTCTCCAATAAACAAAACAGTTGAAAACTGAATTAGGGGAAAGCCCAACCGCAGGTCAGTTTGAGAAACAAAACCCGAAAAAGGCTGTACCAGCACTTTGTCACGTATTTACAGAAATACACAAATGGTACACGCCGAAACGTGAAAATTAGGATTTTACAGCAATATACATAAATAGGTAGGTATCTACCTACCACGTACGTAATTCAACTAAAATTAGACCCTACCTATTAAACAACAATAGACCCTACAGATCAATGGAGTCGTCCAAGAGAGGTCAAACCACGTAAAATCCTGCGTAATTGCAAAGGGGTGGTTTAGGGTGGTCTGGAAATGGGTTGAAGGGGTGGGACAGCAACTCGATACGCAAAACTTATTGAGAAGTTTTTAGTGCGTGCTACGAAAGAGTTTTTTATCCGACAGCGTCCTTCTTAGTCGATTCTATAGGTCACTGAAATTGGCGTCTCAGAAATTCGCGTGTGAACGGCGAACCATTTAAGTCACAACATAGCGCCTTCGGTGCATTAAATAAATAAATAAATAGATAAATAAATAAATTTATTGATGCCAGTATGCTACAGCTAGCATTTACATAAATCATGTAATATTTTAATAAAGTAAAAATAAATAAATAAATATAGTTACAATATAGAAAATACATGTAAAAAACAATACATATAGTCCTTAAAACCAACCCTCTAGGCTACTGAAAAATAAAAGCCGCAAGTCTCTAACTCGAATATAACGCAAATGGATAATTTTGAGGGGCAGTTTATTTTATAAAGAAGACATTTCTGGCAAACATTTTGAGGTTACTTGCAATACACCTCGTGCATGAATAATATTTTTTTTTTATGAAAACTTATTATATAAATCCCCAGGAATACCTGCCATATGAAAACATTAAAAACAAACATAGGAATTAAAGGACAAAGACAGAACACTTTTAACAGAGCGCATATTTTGACGTTACAACATATGTCGCACAAGTATGTAATGTGACCAGGGCAACTTCCTTGTTCTACCAAGGGTTGCGTTGGTAAAATAAGTTGCGCTTTTTGCATATGGTGTAGAAATATGTCTTATCAAAGCCCACATTTAAAATTACGCAGGAAAATAACTCCCGCATTCGATTTTTTTGTCACCTCTTCGTGCGCTTGGACCGTTAAAGCTACCAGTACTTTGGATACAAAAATCGCACGTTTGGATGAGTAAAACAAAGAATAATACAGCCACAAATTAACTTCCATATTAAGAACATAATTTATTTATAATAAATCTACGCTACTACATTAGGTTGTGGTATTACTTCCACATTCACATTCGCCGTTCTATAAATGAGTAAAAATTTGTGAAACGTGTCCGAATTTTCCAACTATTTAGAAATTAGGAATGAGTTGGCGCATTTCAAAGTACCTGATGATACTAAACTCTGCCTAAAAAATTTTTTCGAAAAAAAAAATAATTGTTATAAAAGTTATGAACAAATGAAATTTTATGCAGCGATTAAAAAAGAAAATTTTTATCTCGAAATGGAAGCCTCTAATCGAAAAATTTTATAGGACAACTTTTTTTCGAAAGACATTGAGCTTTTTGGAAAAAAAAATGGTTAAAGAAATGAAAAAAGTATTGTTTATAATAAAAAAATGCTGAGAATTAAATGTTCTCCATCACATTAAATTTTCTCTTTTTCTAAATACTCGTTATATTTAGTTTATTGCAACCATGCCTCGAGGTAATCGTTGTTACAATCCTTTAAATAAATCGAAATATAAATGTGTGTATAAAAATGTGATGCGAGTGACGAATAATTATTGGAATGCAAAGTTTGCTCATTTGATGGGAAACTATGTGTGTGATTCCTGTGAACGTTCAATTAACAACAATAAACTGGATTCGACTACGTAAGTTTTTTTTAATTACATTTAATCAAATTTTGACGATGATTATTATTTAACATTAAATAATAATCTTATTTATTATTATTTAACAATAAATTATTATTTAAAATTAAATAATATTTAACTTAAATAATATTATTTAATGTTAAATAATAATCATCGTTGACATTTGATTAAACTTAATTTACAAAAAAACTTACGTAGTCGAATCCAGTTTATTGTTGTTAATTGAACGTTTACAGGAATCACACACATAGTTTCCAATCAAATGAGCAAATTTTGCATTCCAATTATTCGTCACTTGGTGAAGTTATTTCTTCCGGGTTTTGCCGCGGTCGGTGATACTGTCAGATTCTTCATAAGGTTTCTAAAGACAGTCTTTAGAAACCTTCACCATTGGACAACAGTCGTGAAAGCCTGAATTCTACTATTCGTCACTTGCATCACATTATTATACACACATTTATGTTTCGATTTATTTCAAGGATTGTAACACCGATTACTTCGAGGCATGGTTGCAATAAGCTTAGAAAAGCTAACTCATTCAATAAAACGGTTGAGAAACGACAAATCACATGTTTTTTTCAGTTTAGACGCGTATACGGCGCGAGCACTGGCACCGCGCGGGCTTAACGTCCAACAAAACAGCGTGCAGTTTATCTGCAAACAGCGATCCCAAAAATTTTGTTTTTTCTAAATATATGGAAATGTATAACGAGTATTTAGAAAAAAAGAAAATTGAAATAAGTGATGGAGAACATTGAATTCTCAGCATTTTTTTATTATAAACAATATTTTTTTTTGTTTGTTTAACCATTTTTAAGGTTCTAACAATTTTTTCCAAAAAATTTCAATGCCTTTTCGAAAAAAAGTTGTCCTATAAAATTGTTCGATTAGAGCCTTCCATTTCGAGATAAAAATGTTCTTTTTAATTGCTGCATAAAATTTCACTTGTTCATAACTTTTATAATAATTGTTTTTTTTTTTCGAAAAAATTTTAGGCAGAGTTTAGTACCATCAGGTACTTTGAAATGCGCCAACTTATTCCAAATTTCTAAATAGTTGGAAAATCCGTGACACGTTTCACAAATTTTTACTCTAATGTGGTTGAGACGGTATTGTCGAAATAAAATCGATGAGGAAAACTTTGGGAAAACAAATTAAACTTTTTGAATATAAAAAGTGTGTAAATAAAGGGGAAACTTTGGAATATTTTTCTGCTTTTGCCCACGCTCGTAAAATTGTTGAGTAAATAAAAAATATAAAAATATTATATCAGTTAAAAAGTAAACAAAAAGAATTACAATTTATTCCCTTATTTTTATCATGCAGTAAAGTGAAAGAAAGTACTCATGAGAGGTCATGCGAGAAATTGTTTTCTACGTTTTTTACTTGATTGTTGTACTATGATTTTATTTCAGTTTATGTAATCGTCCGTCTCCGCATCCCACCCTGTGTAACGATGTAATGAGAGAATGTGTTCATAAAGAACGATTCGCATTATTCAGAGCATTAACGTCATGTAACGGACCGACAACGTCACGTCAAAATATTGTTAAATGGGTTTTCATGGTATATTCATATTTTTAATGTGACGTTTCATAAAGTTGCCCAGCCGTTCTGCAAGTCTAATTGTGTTTACAAAACGGCAAGTGAAAATTGTTGCGTTTATTATGGATGACGATAAACTTATTGAAAAATATACCAGTTTGTACAACCGCTATGTTATACAAACTGGTATTGCCAGTTTATGCCAGCCATTACCAAAATGCTATTGGCGTTGATAGTTGATACATAGAACTAGACGTTTTAGTGTGAATCGATAGCAAGACTTACGTGACGTTACCGGTCCGTTACGTGACGTTAACGTTCCGTATAATGTAAATCACCCTTAAATCAACTTCTATTATTTAACTAAGTTATTATTTGCAATGTAACATGACGTAACACAATTTCAACCCTATCAGATGTAAGTTTTATCATAAATTAAGCAATGTAATGAATTATGCGTCTTGATAAAAAAATAATTTCATTACAACATTGTTTTCCAAAATAGGATTTTTAGTCGGAATCTGAAATCGTTTCTTGCTTGGAATCTGATTGCTCAGAGTCTGAACTCCGAGTTATTTGGTAGAACTGAAGCAGATATTTCTCAAATTTTGTTTGCAAGGTTCTATATTTTGAGTTTTTTTTTTACATTATAACCTTCTATTCAGCTGGAATACCTAAAATACTATGTAGGTTTCGTGTCTCCTTACGAAAATACGAGAATTTTCATAATTTAACGAGCTTACCAACTTCCTCTTAATACGATTTTGTTAAGAGTCTGATATCTGTACTCTAGTATTACTTCTAGTAATAAAACAGTATGATCATTACCTAGAAAATGTTGAACGGTACAGAGTTTTATTCAGTTTTATGGGGAACTATAGTAACAACAATTTAAAGATTAAAAGTCCTAAAAAAATTACAAAAATTTGGAAATAGGGAAAAATGACTGATCCATACCACAACTTGCAAACTGTATTTACTACTTAACTACATAATATAATTGATATGTATTTTATCTGTTTATGATATGTATTATACGCGTATTGCTATGGAAAATATATGAATTATTCAATGCAATTCAGTTCAAACCAAGAGTACGTGAAGAGAAATAAAACGAAAAATAGAAAAAGCATTAGTTATTTTCTCCTCTCATCCTATTTCGTCTTGTTAGGACATATAAACAATGGAATCCTCATATTTATTTCTCTTGAAGTTCTTTGTCATAATTTCAGCATTGTAAAACTATTACTTCTGTTAATTCTATATTATTTTGTGATTTGTAGACATTTTAACAGTGTTATTACTAAGTCAGGAAATAATGTTACAAACATAATAACGGCTGAAGCTAGGACATCCAATTTTGGTGTGTTATATGCAATTTGACATATTTTTTGTAGTTTACTGCATGTACTATACATATGTAATTTACTGCAGTTGGAAGACAAATTATTCACTTATATACATATGTCGTCATCTTAAATTTTGCAATTGGAAACATCTGTACCTATTTTATTATATATTGTTATTCAGCCATATTTTAATATATTAATCAATTTTAGAATGTTTGTTATATACATGTATATAACGTTATATAATATAATGTTATATATAC
The DNA here is from genome assembly GCA_029963805.1 of Aromia moschata. Classification (NCBI taxonomy): domain Eukaryota; kingdom Metazoa; phylum Arthropoda; class Insecta; order Coleoptera; family Cerambycidae; genus Aromia; species Aromia moschata. The sequence continues at coordinate 61,183 of JAPWTK010000972.1, forward strand.
ATATATATAACGTTATATTGTTAATGTTCTGTTAACTCGCGATTTTCTTAATATTACAAATAATGATTTTACAGAAGCACCTTGTGCAAGTTTGGAAACGTCGCTTTTTCGTAAAACAGTCAGAATATAAGGACTGAGAAATTAATATCTAATTCGAATATTTTGTACCACATTATAGATCACGACCACATTATAGAGAACTTTTAATATAATTTTTCAAGTTATCCATTATTTACATATATTCCTTTTAAACAAGCCAACAAAATAATAATCTATTTATGTGCCTCAATCAACTAAATCGCAACTGTAGCAGCTTTAACAACTTGAAAGAATTAGCAAACAAATTTAAGTGTGTTCAAAGTGTTGCCCAATTATATTATACATTCTACCAAATTAAACGTGAAATAAACGTTTTTACTCACATTGGAGGCTAGAGTCTTATTGTTAGTACACTATAAAACTGTGCTTTAAAATTAAATTTTATATTACTTTTATTGTAGTATACTTTAAAAGTTCAACTATGCTACAATGTGATTTAAAGTTTCTTCATCAATCTTAGCGAATTTCCCAGTTCGTAATAATTATTTATGACCTCTGCACCGCTGTGCATAAGTCTATAAAAAAACTCTTCGTAGCGAAAGAGAAGAATTTTTATGCACCTAATTAGTTAACAGCAGCGAAACATATACAGTGTATTCTTGAAGTATTGGATAAAATGGATAAAATCGTCACGGATATCTATAAACTTTCATTCTTTGATAGGGGTTTTGTTTTTTTTTGGCCTCGTGTCAAAAGACTGTGACGTCATTGACATTTTTTTATGACAGCCCTTTTTTATGATTTAATTCAGTAATGTAACGTCGATGTAGATCACATAAGGATTTTTTTAAGAAAATCAATTTAAAGATTAAAAACTAGACTCTGGCAAAACAAGATCTTTGGAAAATTTTTGGAAGAAGTTGACAGCATGATCAGCGAAACGTCAAGACAAGTTAGATGACCACGGCAGATCCAGGAAGAAACTACTTGAACATTAGCAGTTTTATACTCTATTTAGTATACCCTACATACATACAACCCAGTTTTCCGATGCATGAACTTACAATCACTGGCGCATTCGCCATATTTAAAAACGACAAAATTTTGAAAATTGATAAATGATTATTTATTTATCAATTAAAATTTTGACAGACGTGAGAGGCTTGAAACATGGCAACTAGTGGGGTTAAAGAAAAATATGTGTTCTGAGTCTAGATTGGTTGGTGGAAAGGAGTCTATATCACAAAAAAATAACTGAACAGTAAAAATAACTTTATATTTATGCAAATGTTTGATACACATTTATGAATTATCAGCAGACAAAGACAAGGATTGTTAACCCCATTTATCCCCCAACGCCTTAGCAGATTAAGTTGAAAATCTAGTCATTGAAAATCATGACACATAAGTGTTTCAAATTTCAAGTTGACATGTCAAAGCGTTTGTGAGGTATCGAGCTCACAAAAAAAGGTTGACAGACAGACAAACAGACTGAGTCAGATAGAGAGACACGATTTTGTTTCGCTTACTCTTAAAATCTCGACGTTTCTGAACGTTTTAAGCCTTTAGCCAATAACATTTTTATTTTTCTTTTTCATTGATACTATACTTCCACTCCACAACGTAGATATGGAAGTAATAAGACAATGAAATTAAAATTTTAAATTGATTTGGTGACACTACACAGACTTACTGTGCATTTTTATGAATTTTACTATTTACTTTTTTTCTCTTTGTAGTGAACTTAAACAAAATTAATGACGCTACTCGCATTAGAAAGGAATTTCTGAAATTTGTTGTCAGATGTTCCCAAATCCATACTGAACGCAAAAATTATTACAAATTAATTTGTAATTGTAATTGTAATTTGAAAGAATAAATATTAGTAGTTGAACTCGACAGCAAAGTTTTTTCCTATCACAACGAGCAGTGTCTCTTATTGACACTAATATAGAAAAAATTGAGGTAAGTAAATAATCTTCTTTGGTTTATAAAGGAGCAGTTGATATTGACAAACCAAATCCAGTAATAAACTTTAAATTCAAGAAACGCTGCTGGAATATAACTGCATACGGTACATATTTAATTATTGGTATCAAATCTTATATAGTTTTGGATTAGTGTAATATATTTTATCCAATTTTGACATACCCAAATGACATTATAAACTCCATAACAACAGTACCTATCAAAAAGTATAAAAATGTTATTGCAAGAAAACTTGAAAAGATGTTTGGTATTAGATTAAATTATAAATAGTGTCTGTAAACAATTTTTAATGTACCCTAGCAATGCCTAATAACCAGTGCTAATATAAATTGTGCAGATCATTTAGTTAGTCGCTTTGTCAAATATAAGTAAATACATTCAAAATCGAATTAAAAAATACATAGTTTAATATACAAAAAGCAGTGGCGGCTCATCTGTGTTACATGGGTGGGCACAGGGTGTGTCAGTAGGATTACTCATTAGCTACCAATGGCGCCGCAGGCGAAAATTTTTAAAATTTTCAAGGTCATACGTTTTACTGACACTTCAGAATTTCAATGAAAAATTCTTTTATACAAAAATATAGACTTTCACAAGAATAATTTTTGGGATTTGGTAGCTTTTTGAAATAATATTTAATCACGAATATTGAGGGCATAAATATATTAAAATAATGGGTCGCAACATGTGAAAAAACATTGATATGGGTATCTTACCGTTATTTGTAGAGGAAATCAGCTCGCCTGTCCTTATTGTTAACAAAAATTTAATACAATTAATTATTTGGTTTAAAATATGTCTGTTTTTATCCACATTTTCATTGTGACGTCTTATATTTTCACGATAAGCACTAGCACAAGCTGTTGCCTTATGTCTACCTTTCCCAACACACTAAAATCTAAGATGTTATGTAAATGTTTTTCATTGTAGCTAGCATGTTTCTTAGCTCGTTCATTTAAATGTTTTAAATCACTCACCCCTTCTTGAACCCATGCACTTCGGTTGCCACCCATCACTAAGCAAATAAAACAAAACAGTTTGTTTGTTTTAGGCCACATAACCACTTAACTCTGTCGTAGACACTACTATTAAAATTTCGTGAATAATTTTGCGATTTTCCTACGTCTGTTTTGGAAATAATCATATCGGGTATCGGCCTCCTAACCGTTTAATTTCCGTTCTGATCTCGTATGTAATATTTTTATTAGTCAATAAAAAGTTCACCGAATTCATTTTGACACGTTTCACAATCAAAAACAGTAAAAACACACTTCTCAGCGAAAAAAATAAACAATAACACTAAAAAAAGGTCACTCAACAAGTGTGACCTGTTCAGCTGATTTTCGACGGATTTAACCTGCAATCGTCGCCAAACTTTACCAGTCACCGAAAAAGCCCGATTAAAAACGAGGGCTGGGAAACTGTGTGCCCACGCGTTCGTCATATAGTCTGTCATATATATGTGATAAAAATCATTATTTGTTGAATAAAAGGAATAATAATGAGAATATGAATAGTTTGTCGTATACTATTAATTGATATTATTGTAACAGTAATTTATAGTAAATTAACACAAAAGAAATATTTTCTATTGAAATTTGGGCTGGGCACGTGCCCTTGAGCCCTTTATCACCAGCCGCCACTGACAAAAATTCAAATTGTATAAAACATTTTATTCAATTTTGACATATTAAAATGACATTATTAATTTTATAACACCAGTAAAAATGTTTTATTCACCAGTTAATTTTATTTTTATTCACTGGTTAGCCTAATAGTAACTGTTGGAAGTCTGATATCTCCTCATATATCTGATATATAGACAATATGACGTAGAGTCATAGTCAACAAATGTACCCTAGCAACGTGGGTACGTTGCTAGGGTTAGCAACGTGTAAATAACCAGTGTCACTATAAATTGTACAAACCAATTAGTTAAACGCTTTGTCAAAAATATACGTCAAAAAAACTCAAAGATAACAGTTTTATATTTTTATCTTCTTATCATAATACTAGTACGAAATCTACTCTTAAATGCTGACTGAATATATCTTCCCATTAACCCAATCACTAGTGTAAGCTTTTTATGGTAATTATATTATACAGGGTGAGTCAAACTTAACGCGACAAACGAAAGGTACGGATAGGGCATGTTATTCTAAGCAAAAAAGTTCTAATAAACATGTGTCCGGAAATGCTTCCTAAGAGCGCTACGGACGTTCAAAGATGGCAGGCCCAAATTGATTTTCTTGCCTTTTATTTCAAAAACTGCTCGAAATGTCCACCGTCATTTTCAATGCAAAGTTGACATCTGCGAATGACTGATTGCGCGGCTGCACGACACTCCGCTAGTGGTATTTCTTGGGCAGCTTGCAAGATCCTCGCTCGGAGACTAGCTTCGTCGTTGACGGGCTCAGCATAAACTTTGCTCTTCATTCTGCCCCAAACATAAAAATCCATAGTGGTTAAGTCCGGGGAACGCGGAGGCCAAGGACGGGGACAGTCTCGACCGCGACCAATCCATCTTCCTGAAAAATGGTTGTGAAGCCATTGCCGCACTAGTAGAGTGTAATGGGCTGGGCAACCGTCTAACTGGAACCACCTGTTTGCTCTATCAATTAGAGGCATGTCATCTAATATTGCTTCAAATTCATTTTTCCAGGAAATGAAGAAAGGCCGGACCATTTAGTCTTGGAGGCAAGAAATATGGACCAATGAGTGTATCGTCGCATAACCCCATCCAAACGTTGCACGAAAATTCATGTTGAAAATGTTGTTCTTTTACAGCATGCGGGTTTTCATGGGCCCAAATATGCGCATTATGTTGGTTAAAGATACCACTACGGGTAAAAGTTGCCTCGTCCGTCCAAATCACCTTCCGATAGTAAGAAGCATCGTTTGTTATTTGTTCCAAGAACCACTCTGAAAATTCTCTTCTTCGAGGTAGGTCTTCAGGAAGCAAATTCTGAACTTTCTGCAAATGATAGGGGTGGCGACCATCTGCTTTCAGAGTTCGGTTCACAATGCTCTGGGAATAGCCTAATTGCAAAGAACATCTCCTCGTGCTACTTGAAGGTATTTGATCGAAGTGTTCTAGGATATTTTCTGTTCTTCGATTATTATGAAGGGGTGCAAAAATACCGTCTGCTCGCGATTTCGAAGAAGTTGTCCCAGTTTCTCTTAATCGTTGAAATGTTCTAGTAAATACCGCTTTGTCGGGCACTCTTCTCATTGGAAATCTTCGGGCGTACTCATTCACAGCAGCGCGCGCATTACCATCACAGTACCCGTAAACAAACACAATATCCGCATATTCACTTGTAGTGTAGGTATTTGGCATGTTTCCGCAATTTACTCATAAACTAGCTTAAAATTAGTGACAAATTGAATTCAATCGACACGTCAAACAAGGCTGTCAAACAAACACTTTCAATTGTTATCAAGGCCTGCTTCTCTTTTAATTAATAAGGCAGCGGAGTGAATTAATCAGTCATTCGCAGATGTCAACTTTGCATTGAAAATGATGGTGGACATTTCGAGCAGTTTTTGTAAAATTTTAGTTTGTTTTGTTACGTTAAACCAATTATTTTAAGCAGTTTTTGAAATAAAAGGCAAGAAAACCAATTTGGGCCGGCCATCTTTAAACGTCCGTAGCGTTCTTAGGAAGCATTTCCGGACACATGTTTATTAGAACTTTTTTGCTTAGAATAACATGCCCTATCCGTACCTTTCGTTTGTCGCGTTAAGTTTGACTCACCCTGTATATAATATAATTATAGTATATATACAATTATTGGAACATTACGGAAAATATATAACAGATCTGTCACTTCAGACGAATCTCCTCGAATGCCCGCTTCCCCGTTTCCTTGGTTCCTCGCGAATGTTTGTTTTATTTCCAGGCACACCATAACTCAAACATTCGCGCGGGTCCACTTGAGTCGTAGACCGCTATCCACTTCTGACACTAGTTAGTTCTTAAACCCTCCCCAAAAAACAGCTTATGTGTTCTTGGTAAGGTCTGCAGCGGTTTTTAACCCACGAATCTAAACTTGTTTGTAAGAAATGCACTTATGATAGTAGAGAGAGGGTTTCTGTCTAATTATTTATTTATGTATATAAGCAGACGGTACTGAAAATTAACATGGTAAATATAACACTGAAAAGAAAAACGTAGCATAGTTTGAAGAGGTATTATCTCTGCAGTGGAATTATTAATGATGCCCGAGCACCAAGTGAACGTTATGTACAATATTATAGATAGTTAAGAGCTCATTCCACTGGAGTTATATTAAATACCGGCTGCTTTTGTTCCAAGTTGTAAGACATTAAGAAGATTAATATGGTAATATTATGTTTCGCAATAACAGTTTTTCACTAGTAAGGAACAAAACTGTAGCTTTTTTTTTAAATCTGATTTTATTAGAAAAACTCTAGGAAGTTAACTCAGTTGTTTATAAATTGAAAATTACATAACCTTAAATAGATACTCTATTCTATTTTAGTCAAAATCGACAGTCTAAGAAAAAAATTATTAAAAAAGGAAATCAAGTAATTCAGTGGTTTTTCGTGTCTAATTTTATAAAAAAAAATAATATAATAAATTTCATTTGAGGTTAGTGGAGGGATTTGTTGATATAAGTTTTATATATATTATAAATAATATATATATATATATGTATATATATATATATATTATATGTTGATATAAGACAGATTTATTCACAATGTTAATCCACTTTTCCGCTTCCGCTCTCATTAGCAGCCGTGAAATGTATAAAAATTGAGCTTACGATTTTTCTATTCTTTATTTTTACAATTTGGTACACATACACAATAATGAGTAGCTCCTCCATTCCTTTTTTTACAACTCATATAAACAGTGACGATCAGCGGATAGCGCTATTTTTTATTTATTTGTTATAAAATCAGTATAAAGTTAATAAGTTACTAACTTAAAATCAGTTAATGTTAACGTTACCAGTTGATGAGTATAATAATTTCTGTTATATATTGTATTAATATTTTTGCTTCGACAAATCAGAAACTGGTAGGTACTACTTTAATGGATAAATAACAAAAACACTCGGAATATGGTCGACAAAAAGAAATTTTTTTGTTATATCTTTAACCGCGAAGTTCATTGACAGGATAATATGTACGTGCATACATACGAGTACATACCGATAGCTGCCCTTTACGTTATACAAATAAGTGAATTGTCGTTGGAAGTGGGCATGCCGAACGTATACGGCCCTAATGACATGTTTCGAGACACTGCGTGAAGATTATCACTAACCGTAATTTCTCCTACTTACCTACTTGCTATCTGCTCTAAGATCATGGCATTCATATGATATGTATATCATTCTGATATTGCTGTCTAGTTCACATATATCATTCTCATTATTAATCCTTTTGTTTTTACCTTTCAGTCTACGAATTTTATTATTGCATACCGCTTGAATCTGTGTAATGGATAATTTTCGGGAGTTAAGACCCTGAAGACACGACCAGCCCTCCGGTAGCGAAAAAATTGCATTGAAGACACTATCAACATTAACAACCAGGTAGAACTAAAATATCCTTTTCACCGAAACTCTTTTTCTGTTTATATCTTTTCAATTTTTTTTCTGTATGTATATATTTTTTCCAAATTATATGTTGGTAATCATTAATTAGTTACCGAACATTAACTGTCAAGAACAGTATTAGTTGTTATAGCCTGTCATAGTTGTTATAGTCGTTCTAAAGTGAATGTGAAGATATAGATTTTTAATTCCTTTGATGGCTAACGCCGCCCAATGGCGTGCATATGTCTTTTTATAAATTCGAAAATTGTGAAATAAATTTTCTTTCAAATCAATATAGGAGATTAAAATTATCCTGTATACAAAACTCATACTATTTGTAATATAATTAATAACATTAATAATAGTTTTTTGTGTCGTCAACCCAACCGTATTTGACAGCATCATGCGTATCAAACCAAGTTTCGTCTAAATAAATTAAAGTTCTGTTTGAATCACGGTACCCTTTTATTTTGCGCTAATACTCCTGTCTAAGTTCAACGATACGCCGAGATTCCATTATTACCATTCGATTATCTAACTTCTTATATTTAAATCCACAACTTAATAAGACCGCGCGCAGAGTTTCCAAACATTGATAATTATATTCAGGAACATCCCGCAATTTAGCACGAATCTGTTCTAAAGTTGGTATTATATTGCCCTTGTAAAACCCGTAAACAATCCGTTGAATAACATTTTTTTGTAGCATTATCAACCGTACTCGGTTTTTAATTTGGTCGTTTTCGCTTTAAAGAATGATCCGTAACAGTGCCTAATTCAATTACTTTATAAATTGTCGTCAACCCGATTTTGGTTAATTCATGAATTCTCGCGATAACCGCATTATCAGACATTTCAGAATTTTCTTTTTTTCAAACACGCGTACATATTTAAAACAACGCGCTGACACTGAACATGTAAATCTTTGTTTTTAAATTCGGCCCTATCATCAGTATCATGTATTGCCAATTCATTTGACTATGGCACCAAATTATTAGATTCCCGCGATATATCATCTCGAACTGTCATTTAAAATGGTCTCCAAAAATGCCATACTAATTAATTACTAATAAATTATATTTATAAAACTTACTAGTTATTCAGAAAAGTTTTAATAAACCTAGCTGTCACAAATCAAACACAGACACTTCACTGGCGGAAACAAGCGGGAATTACTAATGTCGTAAATCATTTTAACGACACAGTGGACCGCATGAATAGCTAACCAACGTATTCGATGCAATGCAAAATACTCTAATTGGGTCACTGTAGCTCACTAGGTTGTAGCGTGAATGCTGCATGTTGCCGGCTCTTCAAAATTTTCTTAAGTATAGTAATATACATAAAGTTGTTTTAATTAATTATTTTTCCAGCAATTTAAAACGCCTTATTTTCATGCTAACTAGTAAATTTATATCTATGTATTTTTTTAAATATTTCCAAACTAGATTTCTAAGAACGTCACGAAATAACAGTTTACTGAAGTATGAAGTAACATTTGTATAGTGAGCTTAGCAATTTTAGAAAATATATCTGACAACCTTGCTTTTTTTTTCATGTCTTCACATTCACATTAGAAATACTATACAATGGTATTAAAGTATTATTGATATCAATAAAAAACGTTTTTTTTTTCAAAGTTCTCCGCGTGAATGCATACCGGCGACATCCGGTAAAAATTGACATGACCGTATTTTAGTAAGTAGGCATTGGACCCACATCATATTTTAGGGGGTGACTAGACCTCAGCAGAAGGCTATAATGGCAACTTCAGGGTAACTAACTAAAACTTCAGGGTAAGTTTACAATTTTTTTTTTGCAAAAATGGCTGCCTCTCCTGAATATCTTGAAACTATTTGCGAATTTGTTTTTCATAATCGCGGAGTAAATAAAAAAAGTCTTTTTATATTTGTGATTTTTTTTGAAGATACAACTGTTGTAAGATCTCAAAGACGAAATGTTGGGATGAAACAAAAATTTAAATTACCATAACTTTTACGGTTTTCAAAAGATTCAAAATTTTTGCAAAATCACAAGTATAAAAAGACTGTATTCATTCGGTGAATATGAAAAAAATAATTCGCAAAGATTTTGCAAGCCCTTTCCAAAATCATTAGTGAAGGCAGTCGGTTTTGCCATTATAGCCTTCTACTCGTAAGTAACCACCTCCTAAAATATGGTGTGGGTCCCATGCCTTCTTACGAAAATACCAGCATGTCAAATTCCACGTATCTGATACCTACATAAATATGTATATTTTTCATCGGACAAAAATAAACCGAAACAGTTCCCTATACTTTTTTCATAATTTTATCACTAAATTTTGGAGAGCAATTGTGGCACTGCCGTAAACTTACGTCGCTTATCACCAATCATAAATCACATTTTATTCATAAATTCTCCTTAGCTATTTGTCTTCAAAATATATTGGAATATCATTGCCTATAAAAATGATAACCCCCACGCTTTGCCTGAAGTAAGGTAAACTGTAGGTATAAATCTGGCGTCGCTTTAAATAAAATATAGTGTTGGAAAAAGATAAAAATTGCTGCTTAATGGGGTAGACCACGTACGTGCCTTTTTGATTAATTCAAATGACATGTACAAAGTGTCCCAACTTAACGTTTCACTGCCGATATTTTGGGTTAATTTTGAGCTATAAAGAAAATTCAAAAGCTGAAATAATGCAGAATTTTCCAAGGAATCTGAATTTGGCCTCGAGAGTATTATATATTGTTGAAAAGCTAATCGCCAAACATTGACTATGAAAAATTCGAATATTAGCGCGGAATATTATTAACAAGAATACTGATAAAAGTAAGATCTGAATGTTACTTTTGGTTTCGCCGAAAGTAACAGATACTTCATCAGTTTTTTTGAGATATCGTATACCGGGTGTCCCAGCATTCAGTTTACAGGCTATAACTAGTCACCAGGTATACGTACGAAAAAAATGTTTCAAACAAAAGTTGATAGGCCTTATAACCACTACAAAATAACGTAATCAGATTATCATTTGTTTAACAACTTCAAATTCATATGAAGGTTTGTTTTTTTAAGTGGGAACCTATAGTTTCTATTGCAGCGCAGTATTCACACACATATCATATTCCAAAAAACTTTTTCAAGAAACATTTACAAAGAAATAACGAAAGACAAGTAAAAGGTTACTTGGATTTCCTCCGGTTAAAACTAACGGCCAATTAAATGTATATCTTTAATAGACATTTAAATTTGCCCTTATTTTTATTAGGGAACCCTAACCGGAGGAAATCTAAGTAACCTTTACTTGTATTTTCTGTGTGGTTTAGTGTAGCCTCTTTAGGTCACCCCAAACTTTGGTTTCCCACACTGTTTGAAAGTATGCTGCTTGCATCCAACGCGGATTATGGCTTGCCCAGTAATGGGAAATATGCTTGTTCACCGTGTCATTATTGTGAAAACGGCTTTCATCTCTTCAAAGAATACAGTTAAAATATTCCGATTTTCTGCTACGAAAACTTGAAACCGTCAAGTCAAACCTCCGTTGGAAATCATTGAGTTTCAGTTCTTGAACCAAATGTATTAAATTGATAGTGCCTGGGGGTTTTTAAAATTCTGTGTACAGTGTTTTTACTTACTCCAATTTCAGATATCAAAAAAAAAAACGAAGAAAAACGTGAGAGTTCATCGTTGCATAATTTCATTATTTGTCCCGATATGGACTGTCTCCACTCTAATCGGTCTTGTTTGCTTGCATACACCGATACAGAGGCCTATTATATATTCTGGTCTGCTAAGTCTCCCACTGTTATAAATATATCGTCTATGTATAACCATTCGGCACACACTACATCTTTTCTTTACGATTACTGCTGACATATCTATACTACAGTGTATTTGTTACTGCATCGCTATAGCAGGTCTCCTATTGCTTTTATACTAATGTACCAGTAAAGTACTAAAACGGGATTTGGAATATGTGTGTCAAAATTGGGCTACAATAAAAAATAGGTATAGGTTTACATTAAAAATAAATAAATTTGACCTTCAAATGACCTTGAAGTTGTCAAACAAGTGACAGTCTGATTAGATCATGTTGTAGTGCTTATAAGGCCAAGCAACTTTTGTTTCAAACATTTTTTCGTAAGTATTCCTGGTGACTAGTTATAGACTGTAAACTTAAAGCTGGGACACCCGGTATATTTTGTATTTATTTTTATTCCTTTCGTATTCCTGCTTCTGCACGTAGATAGTTTTGTATAGTTATATCTATAAATACAAATTCAAAATATACAACGTGTCTCAAAAAAGTGATGAATAGGGTCTGAAAATGTGTACTGTAACGCAGGGCTCGGCTATGAAACTCTATGATAATGAGTAATAATTCTGACACCAAATTCAGATTCCTTGGAAAATTCTGCATGTCAGCTTTTGAATTATCTTTCTAGCACAAAAATAACCCAAAACCTCAGCTGTGTGATATTAAATTATGACACTCTGTACACTACGTTATACGAAGCTTTTTTTTCTAAAAGCAGTTAACTTTCAAGAGGCTTCTCTTAAAAATAGAGAATACATACTGTCCGCTACAAAGTCCTCACATTATGGGACTTTTTTTTCACATTTTTTTTGTTAAACTGTCATTAATCCCTGCTGCAATTTTAATCAAATAAGGGTCAAACTCACTGTTTTCATCAAATTGATTATTTGTCCAGTGTCATAACATTTTTGATCTCTATAAGATGACATTATTTTCTGAACTTAAAAAAATGTAATACGAAAAAATTGGTCTGTTCGTAAATGTTGTAATTCCAAATTTAAAATGAAATATCAATTGAAAATTAAGAAATTTGAAGAGTTTAAAAATATAACTCGACAGATATAATGTCAACTGTTCTGTGAAAAAGTACAGAGGTCTTGTTGAATAACTGCTAAATTCCATTAAATAATTTAAAAAACACCGTGCTTAGGTGATGTTCCACTTTATTTAAGAGGACCTAAATCTAAAACCATATAGCAATTTTTTTCTTCATTATTTCTGAAGTTTCAACAGAAAATATTTTTCAAGTAATTTGCTTTAATATCATCAAATATTCCACAATAAAAGTTTGGAATTGTAAAAACACTCTAAATTTTTCTACAGATTGTTAATCCTTTGTATTAATGTCGGTCTTAGTAGAAAATGTATTGCTTTGATTGAGTCCTTTGACCGACAGGACTCAGCTCCACTGGACTCAACTTAATCCAAGTATAAAAATTAAAGGATATACTTCAGAGTATACTTCTTGACGGTGTCCCAATACCAACATTAAATCTATTCATTTATTTTTACCATAATTTTTCATTCCTCTAAGAAGAAAGTTATACATTCATTAAGGGGACTACGACAGTATCATATACGGTGTCAGGTACAATAAAATTGCAATTACCTACTCACCCATATCCATTTTCTCATTAATTTATTGTACAAATATACGTACATTCTAGTGTGCCGGTTTCTGTTGAAAATCCAGTTTTAACGCCATGCTGACGAAAAAAGCAGTAGGTCCATAATTTTCAACATTAGAGCGATCATCTCTCTCATAGATGACAATCACTTCAGCCAATTTTAGAGCTGTGGGAAATTTTTGATAAGAAAAGAGAAAAATCGATAATATTTGCAAGTAGTTCTGCAATTTCTGTCGAGCACTGTTTTATCAAATATATGGGAATATCATTGGGGCCGATAGATTTTTTATTCGGCCATTTTTTTTATTACTTCTTCAACCTCTACCTTGGTCACATGATTAAAAAACATAATCTGACTGGTATTTATCCCGTAGTTCCTTACTGTGACAAACGATTCCTGAAACTCTCTTCAAGTTTCTTTTCAATAAATGTAAACAGATTGTTAACAAAAATGTCAGCTATTGCATCAGGATCACCAGCAATGATTAATCTCATCAAAATTCTTTTACTATTTTCCTTTTACTTTATTAACAATATTCCATCATGCTTTTATTTAACTTTGAGAATTATTTATTAAATCTCATTAATGGTTTAGTTTTTCGACGTTAATTTCCTTGTTTAGTTCTTTTTTGAATATTTTGTGTTGATTGTCTAGTGAATCGTCACCAATAATCTTACGTAACCAGTCCATTTATTTAAGTTTCTGTATTTCATCTGTATTCTTTAAGTATCTGTATTCTTTATTATCAATTTTTCTCTAGTCAGTCTAGAAGAGATTGACTACAAAAGGCGTTACTACATTTAACAATTTGTGCATGATGGTCAGCCAGACTTGGATCTAAGTTTATTATATATGGGGCATTTCACGCCAACTAAGTGAGGTTAAAAACAATTCTGTTTGAAACATATTGCAACCTATAGTACTTGCTAAAAAAAACTAACATCCCTAAAATTTTAGATTTTTTGAGCCACAAGAAGAGGGATGGCGAGGGTGAGAAAATACACATTTTCGTTTCGACTCTAAAATTTCAATCTTTCTCGGTAAGAAAATGAAAAAAATTAAAAAGAAGGTTGCAATGGTTTTCGATGTTTTTTTTTGCGTAGAATACGACAAAATAATTTCCAAAATTATTGGGGGTAGTTTTCATTCTTATTTTGAGGATTGAAAGTTTAAAATCGAAATTTTGAAAAGTATGATACGATTTTTTCGTTTTTTTTATCTATTTCCTTTTTTTTTTAGTTTCGATTAATTTAAATTCATAATGGGCGTCGACCAGGACCTGGCCCAAAAAACGACCCAAAAGTGAAAAAACGTGGTTTTAACGTATTTTCTCATTCTGTGAGATAGTAAATGGCAAGTGAACAATCTATCCCAAGGTTTTTGGGATCGCTGATTACGAATCTAACGTCAGATTTTCAAAAACAAAAATGGCGGATCCAGTATGGTAGTCAACTTTTAAAAAATGGCTAAATTTTGAAATTTAAAGAATACCATCGTATTCTACGGGAAACTTTCTACGTTAGATTCGTAATCATCGACCCCAAAAACCTTGGAATAATATTATTCACTTGCCATTTACTATCTCATAGGATGAGAAAATACGCTAAAACGACGTTTTTTCACCTTTGGGCGGTTTTTTGGGCCAGTTCCTGGTCGACGTCCATTATAAATAAAAAATTAATCGAAAGTACAAAAAAAAAGAAAGATATTAAAAAAAGAAAAATTAAAAAAAAAAATCGTGTCATACTTTTCGAAATTTCGATTTGAATCTTTCAATCTTTAAAATAAGGGTGAAAACTACCCCCAATAATTTTGAAAATATTTTTATCGTATTCTATGTAAAAAAACACATCGAAAACCATTGCAACCTTTTTTTTATTTTTTTCATTTTTTTTATTGAGAAATTGAAATTTTAGAGTCGAAACGAAAATTTGTAATTTCTCACCCTCACCATCCCTCTCCTTGTGGCTCAAAAATTCTAAAATTGTAGGGAAGTTAGTTTTTTAGCAAGTACTATCGATTGTGATATGTTTCAAACCGAAATTTTTTTTGACCTCACTTAGTTGGCTTGAAATGCCCCATATACTATAAGATCTACGACATAATCAACAGATGTAGAATATATACGAAATCTAGTTGAGAACACACGCGTCGCCTCTGATACGAGTGAGGTAAAAACTATGAAAATATATATTTTTATTTCGCATTCGTTAGGCATACGGCTTATAAATCCGGATTATAAATCTTATTGATATGGGAAAAGATACCTTAAATGGTGCCGTATCCTTTGTTAATAACTTTTGACATGAGAATTTAATAGTGGGTGCAGACTTTTTTGAGAAAGCTAATATACTGGAGTCTGGAGATAGTCTATATATGTACGTGTAAATAACCTAATTTCTAAGGTACAGTTTTTATTTATTTAATTGAAATATTACTTCCTATTATAACTAGAACCCGGCGCACTGGTCGGCAACACAGAATCGGCCACATAATAAGTATTTAACGGGTAATAAAAGCAGCTAAACTGTTACAATAGTTCATGCAAAACTTACCCTCTTAACTAGCTGGAATATCACAAACTGGATAAGATCCATAAAAACTTGCCAGCATCAGTTTCGTACGTTTTAATGCTTGTCTCCTTAAGTGACGTTCGCCGTGGTGAAATACATATTTTTATATTGTGGATATGACCGTTGACATCTTTCTATGTAATATACGCATAGTTAAAATAGTCTTTGAATGCACTTAAGGACCCTGAAGATGTACCGTTACAAATTTGTTTCAATCTGGTGAAACTGGCGCCTTTCTGTAGGACACGTCATTTTTTACGTCATCTATAGCGTGTAACTCTTCGTTTATTTCGTTCACTATTTGCAGTGAGTCCACTAAAGGCAACGCACTGTCTCACAGTTTTTCTATGGCGTCATGTAATTGTTTATATTAGTTGAAAATCGTTTATAAATCCGTTTTAACATATATGTCTTGGAATTTTGTCTGACATTCCTTAATGGCGCTGCGGCAGCTCCCGTTGAGATTGAACTCTAGTAAGTATTACAGCTTTTATTTGTTCAAAAGATTTAGTATAATAAAAAGCTGCGTCCAACCATGTTCCCCAGTGTGTAAGAATAGGCTGTGGTGGTTCAGAAATATTGGGACTGCTGATGTGGAATGAACTCACCGAAAGATGTTTCAGAGAGTTCAGAAACACATTTTAGTACTTGATATCAATGCATCTACCTCTGGAAAACATTGTCTAATATGTTCGGCCACAAGATGTAGCGCATGCATTTTACATGTAACATGTATCATGCTACATCCGTGTTCTTGAAGAGAACGGCCTACCATACGTATTGTCGCAGCACTATCAATCAGAAACATTAATATCAATTCTTGACAGTTCAAATTTTTGTAATGTCTCGAGCACCACAAGTGTTTCGCCAGTACACCACAATTTCATCAGTACACAAATACAGTTTAATCAATACACAATCATAGCCGCGCTTTTTTTAATAGGTACACATTTTATTTTATTTATAACACCCCCTACACATTATCACAGCACCATTACAGTATAAATCCGGAAAATCCCTGATAAATGTATTTACTTTGTCGGCGTAAGATTATTTTATCCTTCGGCATATCGGACATAATATTTAATGTTAAATGTACTATTCCTTCAGTATCGCGTAAAAATATAGCGCATATCGTATCTACTCCATGGCTTTGGGTGAACTAAATTGCAAATAGGCGATGTGCGATCTGCTGTATATGTTCGGAACGCATCGGTAACCACAGCCAACTACCGGTTTTGTCTGTCAAATCAGTGGCTAGGCTCTAATCATAACATTGCTTTTCCTCCTTCTGTTTACATACGTGAAGGTCGACGACTCTGAGGGATTTTTTGTGTTTACGAGTGGCTTGGATTGTGTATCTTCAACTATTGTCGTTTCGTTTTTATAGACTGCCTTTTTTGTGGCCTGACTGGCTATTTCTTTAGGTGTTGTTGATGCGTTAAATTTTTTTGCTTTTAGCAAGTCTGCTTAAATGTTGAACGTATGACTGCTCGTTTCGGCACACCAGTTTTATTGATTGTGTCGGTGCCTTAACAGACTATCCGATTGCTTGAATTACTAACCTCACTTGGGTTTCCTTGCAATAATTTGACTATTAGTTCCTAGTCCTCGATTCTTCTTTCCAAGTGCTTCATCACATTATTTAACACTATGATTTTACGACATACTGACTGTTGTAACGTACTGACATAGTATTGGTTTTTTTTGGCACAATCTCTTCAAAAGTAAGTTTAGCAATTCACTTTCTGTGAATTAAGTAATTAAGCTGTAAGTAATTAAGCTTTGCATCCGCCAATTTGATAAAACTAATGAGTTTAGCCCTCTCTTGGTTAAAATTGCTACAGTGATCAATTGGAAAGACGATTTTTGAAAAAATGAAGAATAAAAAGAATTTACCATATGGTATAAAATTTCAAAAGTGAACCAGTAACATATTGGGATTGTCGTATTACGTCTTGAATTCTCATTATTAATTTTAATCTGATCATTTTCTTTTACGTGTGTATACTGATATATTTATTTAAATGGAATGTGAGTGTTATTGAGGAAACTAGTACCCGAAAAGCATTAAAGATGCAATAAATATAACAACTCAAGTATTAGCGCCAGCTAATAAAACATCGTTTTTGTTGTGCTACGCAAATTATAAAAGTCTCGTCTAGTATCTAGATACTAGATACTACTAAATGCAGACCACTTGGTATGTTAAAGAAATGTGTATTATTTTTATTAATATTGTAAAGTATTTGCATACGTCTGTCAAAAATGAAATATTTTTTTGGGATGAAGAAGATTAATCATTTCGAGCTTACAACAGCAATAAAGGCATATCTCCCTACCAATATACTCGCATTTAGCTCGCGTGTAAAGTGAGGATGTAAATTACAATTTACATCCTCATAAAAAAATATCTATACGGTTTAAATAACCAAACTAGTCGATTTACATTTTGTAGGTGTAGGCTGGTAATATTCGAAATTTTCGTATTTCTATAAAGGATCATGGGTTCCATATGGGTTTCAATGTGGGGTTCATATGGGTTTCAATGTCACAGTTTAGAGAATGATTACATTAAACCTCATCAGAAGGTTATTATTCAGAAACATTCAAATTAAACTTTCAAAAACAGTGTATCCACCAAAAAATGTAGGAAATGACTTGAAAAATGTTTGCGTAATATTTTTTCACTGCCGTTAAAAACACATTTTTGTCGGTATTATACAGATACCGGAGAAGCGGTAGATATTGATCATAACATAGTATCATCAATTTGTCTCCATCTTCTGTGAAATTGTAGGAGATAACAAAAAGTTATTTATCTTTCTTGGACGTCTAACCAGGGTCACTGAAAAATACATGAGTCTCGACGAACACCTAGATATTTAATGATTTAAACGGAGTAACGAACGAGTGTACCGAAAATATCTATAGGAAGGATTAAAATGAACTTTAAAAATTTAGTTAATAATTTCCTTGACGATATAATAACAGTCTAAAAACAATAATTATTCTGGTCTAGTCATTAACTAATGGAAACTGATGACAATGAAATATTTTCTATGATCTAGATTTGTAGAAAATTTAAATTTATTAAAATATTACAATTTATCCTGATATGAACGGAATTTTTTTGTTTCTACTTATATTGTTTTGGAAAATTATCTTTAGTCTCTGTGAATATGTAAATGAGACATGCCAAAAAGATAAAATTTGTCCTGAGTACCACGATCGACTTTATTAAATGTATTCAGTTGTCACCAAGAACCGAATAAACAATTACCAAACTGAACAGCTATTCGAAATATGAAAGTAACGAAAATATAATTATTTGACAAATTTAAAATGCTGTAAAATTTACATATATAAGATAGTCTGGTTTCATTTAGCCATACAACATTCGCGTATTTATTTCCCTTTCAAAATAATATATTTCCTTAAGAAAAACCCAAAGGAAACACTGGATGAACTTCAGTAAATTACAATATTTCCTCTTCATTTGAATGCGAGGGATATATACGAATCTACATATACGAATGTTTGTCTACTACATCTCCTCAAGTTCTTGTTTATATCTGTATAGGTACATATTTAACGAAATTACCTCCGCATGGTATTTTAGATATGTATAGGTAAAAGAATTTGCTTTCATATGCAAAAACATTTTAGCGAATTCCTAAAAAAACTGATTCTCATATCAAAGGATATTGATGAGTACAAGCCTCTTTATAACGTTTTTAGACGGTATATAAAAATTGACTCATTCAACGTAGGTAGCTGTACCAAAGTTCATTTGATATACAGTGTCTCAAAATCAAAGTCGGACACCAGCACAGAATACGTGCTACGTCAATAAACGTAAACAAAATGTGATTTTATATATTTGCGAGCCTGATCAAAAACAACTAATTATATTATAACATCCATAATCAGTATGGACAGCAATAATAAATATTGCAACTCAAGTGCTCAGGGTTAAATATTCCATATATTCCATTTATGAACATTCCATATTCAGCACCCTCTATTATCGCCTCACAGTACAAAATCAGACAGTCACAACACAGTTGGAATATAGAGAAGGTTGAGGGTACATAAATAAAATACACTGTAATCAGCAAATACAAGCGACAGGGAGTGTATATGAACACAACTAATATGAACAAAATCCTCCAAAGAAAAAAGAAACCTGTGTAGCTAATAGAAAATTAATAATAGAACATTATATGAACAACTAGCCGGTACGACAATTAGCCAAATTTGTTGATGAAAAGTGATCGACACTTCATAATATCCTACGTAGATACAAAGAGGGTGGTCGTATGCATAACAAAAGTAAAGTATACACGAAAGAACATCCTAGTAGACCCCGGCCAAACCGTTTTAAATACCGTAATAGACGATAAATTCTTAGCAGTATGCGAGTGGTCGAAAAATGTAGTTTATGGTATAAGTAATGAAGGAAAAATCGACCCGACTGAGTGAAAGTTCCGGAAGGGGGTTGGGGGGTGGTATTGAGGGGTGGATATTCGTTTTTTGCGATTTGCGGCTAAACTATGCATCCTATCGAAAAAAGTTAAATCTAGAAGTTGTAGTAGATAATCTAAAAAATCTAAAACTTTGTTCACTATAACCTCAAAATTATCGAGAAAAACGCAAAAAACCGTTTTTTTTTTTTGGTTTTTAATTTCCATCGCAATTTTTTTTTTAATTCTGATGAACCTCGGTGAAAATGTTCTTTTATGTTTAAAAGTCTCTTTTTATGTTTAAAACAAGCTGTATTTTTTTTCAAAACAAAATATTTATTTTTCGATGTTTTATGAAGAAAATTGAAAAAAAAGACCTAATTTTCAATCGAAAAATTTGGTTAGCAAACTTTCGATTTTTGAACTTTTTAAGTGCTCACTTTCTTCTTTGAAATATCAACTTTAACACAGAATTAAAATATAATATTGTTTATATAGAAAAATATCGTTAAAAAAAGCGAAAAACCAGAAAAACTACTTGTAAAATTTGTAATCCCGAGGACATCGAAGACGAAGACAGTACGTGGGTACTAATAAATATTAATCAAAATAATGATAGTGAACTCGAAAATCAAGAAGAACTCCAAGAAATTGAAAATATAGAAAATTAACCTGAAGAAATCGACGTAAGTTGTATCAATTCTGACGATGAAGCTACGAAGAAAAGGAGATTACAATAAAACTATTTAATTTTTTTTAAAAAAACAGTTTGACCTGATAATTTGTAAATATTTACATATGTTATTGATAACTGCATTACAAGAAATAATAAAAAAATTCTCAGTACACAGACTTTGTTTTTCAAAGTTTTTCACCTATTTCATTGTAGTTTAGAAAATGTTCTCGGGAATTTAAAAGCCGTGACTAGTTGAGTACATGTTAATTACTTGTATTATATGACAATTACCATTTTTTATAAATGTAAACGTTTATTCACAATAAAAAATAAGAAATTCATGATTTTCACCGACAAATCGATTTTTAAAAAGTAGTTTTTCCGGTTTTTCGCTTTTTAACGATATTTTTCTACATAAACAATATTATATTTTAATTCTGTGTTAAAGTTGATATTTCAACGAAGCACCTAAAAAGTCCAAAAATCGAAAGTTTACTAACCAAATTTTTCGATTGAAAATTGGGTTCTTTTTTTTCAATTTTCTTCATAAAACATCGAAAAATAAATATTTTGCTTTAAAAAAAATACGACTTGTTTTAAACATAAAAAAAGAAAATGTTCACCGAGTTTCATCAAAATATAAAAAGTTTTGCTGGAGATGTAAATTAAAAACCCAAAAAAAAAACGGTTATTTGCGTGTTTCTCGATAATTTTGGTGAATATGGTGAATAATGTTGCATAACAAAGTTTTAGATTTTTTCATTATCTACAACTTGCAGATTTAACTTTTTTCGATATGATGCATAGTTTAGCCGCAAATCGCAAAAAAACGAATGTCCACCCCTCAATACCACCCCCCAAATTTCCGGAACTTTCACTCAGTCGGGTCGATTTTTCCTTCATTACTTAGGTACAACATAAACTACATTTTTCGACCACTCGCATACTGCTAAGAATTTTTTTTGTTTTAAAAATGATTGGCCCTAATCTATAGGAGTATATTGAATAAATATTATTGTGACATTTGTAAATGTGTCATTAGTGACAGCTGACAGTTATTAAGTTTTATATAGACAACAAAAAAAAACGTCATCAACTCTGGCTATGAACAAGAGAGATGGAAATGTCTAAGCTTTTCGGTTATGTCAAACTTTTTACAAGTAACTGTCACAATTTATAAAATAAACAATAGCTGTCATATGATGTGACAGTTTTGACACGTAAATAAGGTTATAAATTCGATTAAGAATAGAAATACGTATTTTTTTTCTCGGCCAACTTTGATGACGTTTTTTTGGATGTCTCTATACTTTACTTATTAAGTCTATTTAGTTTATACACTACCTGTTAGTAAATAATTGTATGAAATGACTAATTAGCATTCTAGAATTCTAATGAATTATCTAGAACATGTAAAAACTATAAATAGTGGTGTTGTTGCTAAGATAAAGTTAGTTAAGATCGAAGAGTTGTAAAGTCTTAATAAAACTAATCTTAATAAATACATAACATTTTGGTGGAAACTATAACAAAATATGAGAAAATTCTATAGTGAGAAGACCTTTCTTCAATTCAAATTTGTTCAAATCAGTTAACAGATTTTCGAGAAATTACAATACTTGTTTATTGTTCGAACAAAAAAATCCAAATTTTGAATCGTGCTACTCGGCTGAGAATCGCAGTGGAATAAACATTTTTTGATTTCTTAGTTATTACACCTAACAATATTGTAATGTAATTTTCGACTTACGGTATGCTTCTCAGTTTTATCTATTACGTAACTCTGGAGTATTATTACTGTATATTACACTTATTCATTCTTTGACTTGCAGACGAAAAAAAAATACATAGCATTGGCTTTTATACCTGTAATATGAAATCTCTGGCGCCGCCAGTAATACATATATTTTTCTTCTCGCTGCATAAGAGTAACAATCAACGTGATGCTCGGAAACATCCTTTATTTATTCATGTGCGCGGATAAAGTAATCAAATCTGCATGAAATTCAAAAGAGTAATTGCACGACTTTTAGCAGCCAGGGAAAAACATCAATTTACTCATCTCACAATGCCTTTCCTTCATAATCTGCGTATATTTAAAATTCACGAGTTAATTTACAACCAACAGTAAGCTTTGAATCTCTTTGAATGGGAAGGAGGTATACCACATAATAACGTTATACATTGTAATAAAAATATATTTTTATATGATGTATATTAAAATGAAAGTAAAAAAATGCAAAAAAAGAAATATGTGAACAATACAGAACTGTGTCGTCAATCCAAAGTGCAAGAGGATACTGAAAAATATGCTATCAGTGCCAGCGTAAAGTAAAAATCAGATGTACAAAAAATTGTATCTGAAAAACTTGCTTCTCTTTTTTAGCTTTTTTTTTGTTGGCCTAATCTCCTTTCATAGTTTTAGTGTCAGCTCGTATCAAATATGAAAGTTACAAATAAAAATGTAAAATCTGTCAAATAAAATATGTTTGAAGAGTTTGAAGAAGTTGACGAAAATATTTTCAAGTTGGCTGCACTTCCGGTCATACCGGAAATCGGCATCAACTTCATTATTCTAAACGGAATAGTATCTTTTTTATTGCATTTTTCGATTCTGCATGTTTTTTTAGGTCGATATTCGTAAGTTTTCCCTATACTTATCTTTTGTCGTTTTTGAGTTGTTTCTAGTTTTTTTGAAATGTTCTTCATTAGCGCCGTAACATTTGAAACTATATGTAGCGGTCATTTTAGCAAATTAAGCATCGGTTTAGGCACTGTGGTTAGTAGAACCTTAAGAGTATGCAACAATGTTTTTATTATTACTCAGTTATGCATAGAGTGTTTAAAAAGAAAAGAACCTCAATTTAACACATTTTTTTTAAATACGATGCTCTATATTTTGCGTTATATTTTAATGTAGAATTAAATTCTGCATCGGTCTGTATGTTAAAATTTCCTATACCTACATTTAACAGGTTATTTAGTTATTTAGCGTTTAAAAAAATACTTATAGCTTTAACAAATCGTTTGATTTTTCAATAACATGAAACGGAAATAGTACTACTAACTATGATTATGTTACTACTAATGCTGATAATTATTATAGTTTTAGTGTTTTCTTTATTTTCAATATTTATTATTAAAATATACGAACAGTTTCATTTCATCTTAACAAATGCTAAAGGTGAGTGAACCACTTCTCGAAGGTGAACATTGCTTAACATTACGCCATAGAAGTCACTATACAATAAAATTATTGCTAATCGTAACCTCATCTACTCAATGTTACTTATCTACTAACTTCAACAGACGCATATTGTATATTACGTAACTGGGCAAATTAAAATGTAGTCCTGATATTTATGAAATATATGTATAAGTAAAGATTCATACTTTTACGTACTGCTGCAGGAATGGTTATAAATGATTATTTTTCCAAAAATCCGCTATAACTCAAAAACTAAAAATGGTATCATAAATCTGGTAAGCTTGGTGAACTTCCTTCAAAAAAAGCATCCAAGGTTTGCGAAAACGACATGTTTCTATCTCTTATAATAACACAGATGCCTTAGAAAAATGGTGAAAATGGGACACCTACATACAAGGAATCTACTTAAGTAGAAGATAATCAATTTTTTCTTGTTTTAAACAGTGTAGCAAACGGCATCTTTTGATCCTACAGTCGCCTTTGAGATGCAGCCCCATGACCTGCTACGATTTTTATACCCCCGAAATACAATACGAACATTTAGCGATTTTTTAAATCTGAATTCATACCATTAATCACAACTCCTCAAAATATGAGAAATTTGAATAAAAACGATGCAAGGTGTTAAGTATTCACAATAAAAGAATAAACATTAGGTAATTGAGTCTGTTCCGGTGCCAGAATGAAATAAAAAAATAAATATTTCATTTTTCATTAATACTTTTCACTAATACTTTTAACAAATAATATTGAGTCCAAAATTAAGTTTAAGTGATTACAGATAACATTCAATAATTATCTTGACATAATTCCATAATTGGCACACTTCACAAGTCTAACGGCTTTCAAATTCGATATTTTGCTCAACTTTTGAGATCGTAAAAACGACTTGTATATGTTTTGTTCAAATTTCACATGCTATGGATTCAGATTTTAAATAGTCGTTAAATGGTAATGTTGAATTTGGAAGGTATAAAATAGATAGGGTCAGAAGAAGTAGTTTGCGATACCGTTTAAAACCTTCTGAAAAAGTTTAATCGATTATTTTGAAAAATTAGGATTTTGTGGATTTGTACATAAATAAAGTTAGACACCCTATATTTAGAATTAAAGGTATTGTGCGATGACTAAATTAATGATTTCCCTCGCAGCTAAAAGTCGTGCAATTACTCTTTAGAGTTCCGTGCAGATATGATTACTTTGTCCACGCAGGTGAATAAATAAAAGGTGTTTCCCAGCTTCACCACGTTGATTGTTGGTCCTATGAAGTGAGATGAAATGTGAAAGATTCTTGGCGGCGATTTTGTTGCAGATATAAATGTCATGTACCACGTATTTCTTCGTCTGAAAGTCAAAGAAGATATATAAGAATATAAGACAGTAATAAATATGCTAAGAAATATTTTCCTTCAAGTAAACATATACAGCGTGTCTCAGTTTTAAACGGACAAACTTCATTGGCATGAGATGAGTTAAAAAGGTCCTATTAATACACCTTCTATCTGGCTTCCTATAGAAGATGCTGAGTGCTTTAATTTGCAGAGAATTTTGATTTTGTTTAAATTGTTGTGGTAATACATTTAAAATGGAAGAATACGCATATATTAATCCAAAAATTGCATGTATTTACAGGAGCATGGGAAATATTCTGTTTATTTTTCGTCGCAATTGGTGGTTTACTGATTATTGTTTACGGTCCACGAAGCTGAATCTCACACACTAGAATTTTTTTGCTCTGTGTCACTGGATACGTTTATTTCTGTAGTACTTCTAATTACACAAGATATGCACTTTAAATTTAATACAAATATACATGACAAACTAAAGTCTGCGAATTTAAAGATTTTTAGCTCAATATGGAGTTGGTTGACGGAGTATAATATTGTTACGAACACCTTTCACACCTCACGAACCCGAAATAAATAAAAACGTTACAATATAATCATTCGAAATGGGTCAAATAAAATCTGTAACACAAATTTCAGTTAAGACTGAATGACCAAAGAAGGGAACACATTTTTTAGAGCCCTGGGCACTATGGGATATAAGTTTCACTCCCTTCTTTGGTCATTCTTTCAGGGGGTACAAGGTAACGAAAATAAAAATTGAATAATAACACAGTAATACTTTTTTCAGTCAACGCGCGTTTCGCTAAGCATGTAGGCATCATAAGATCATTAGAACTAATGTTAAACCTAATTATCTATCCAATTTATACTAAAGTTCCCATTGCAGTAGACTCGTGAAAATAATAGGTCAGTTGGGTCATAAAGGTCATACAGACCACCTAGGTAACGTGGTCATAACATTGGTCATAAAAGTCACATAGGTCATATTGGTCATAAAAGTTATGAAGGCCATATGGGCCATAAAGAGCAAAGAGGCCATAAGGACCATACAGGTCATGTGGCTCATAAAGGTCATTTCGGTCGCAAAAACAGATTACATTATAATTACTATATAGATTCTCAAATGGGTCGTAACCGACACAAGATGACCACATAGGTCGTAGAGGTCAACCAGATCATAAAGGTCATATATGTAGGTCATAAAGACCACAAATATCATACATGCATTATGAATTCAATGGATGTGTTTGTGTATGTAACTCAGTTTTATATAGATTTATTTTTACATTTAAACACGTTATGAGTTTTCGCCATTCATCAGATCTATAGGTAAATCGGTTTTCCAGTAATATTTTACCGTTGTTCTCAAAAGAAGTATCTAATGTGTTTAGTATATTGCTCGAGAACAGCCGAATAAAAAAGAAATGTTTTAAAAACAAGGGCGAAAGATAATAAAGCATTATTTGATTTCACGTTTTTTAGTGTCAAAGAATACACCCCATTTCTCATGAGAAATATTTCAGCAGCAGTTGTAATTTTATTTATTTCCATATATGTATATGGAATACATTACATGCGTCGGCCGTGAGCACGATGACAGATAAATGATATTAGTTTGAAACGTCTCTCCGGAACATACGGGATATACCGAATAAAACTGAATTATATTCTCCTAATTTTGATTAAAAAAAAGCGCAACAGAATAGAAAAACAAATAAAGGGAAAAGTAAACTTGGTTAATTATCTTCGGAGAACCCTAAACACTGATGTTATTGCATTGTTCCACACGAAATGTTATTTTCTGCAGTACGCAGAAAAAATATTTTCTTTCAACTTTAACTAAAAAGGATTTACTATTGCTAGTTGAGATTAATTTTAAAGCATCATATTGCATCGATTCCACCAATGAGTTGTTTGTGAAACAAAATGTGCAAATGAAAAATTTCAAATTAATTACTATAACTTTAACGGAAATTTAAATTTAAAGGAAAACACATGAATAAAAATATTTTGAAACCAATTGTTTTGAAAATTTTTCGCAATTTTTCTTTAATCTATTTTTGTTACAATAACCTTCTGTATAAATGTAGGAGTTACCTCCAAAATATGATGAGTCCCATTATGAAGATATAAGAATTTCAAATTCCAATCATCCTCCACTGTTTATGGATGAAATATGATATCATCTTTACCTAAGTAAATAAAGTCAAAAATCAGAAAACCAACATGCGACAAAACCATTTAAATTTCGTACTGAAGTGTAGACCTAATACATTTTAAGTGTATTTCTGTAGGATAAGAAAAAGTACATAGTGTTACCTTCCTACATATTAGTACTAGTTAGAAATTCACTTTAGATATTTATAGATTAACTCCTGTTAATAAAAGGTCTCTGAAATTCCTGGAGACGCTTCCGCTCATGTAGGTATGTATGTACATAATTGATAGCGCCATCGTGTGCTATTATTACGTTACCTATTTAATTATGTGGGTGGCACGACACTGAAATTGAGACAGAATTTAGATGGGTGTACTCATACTTATACTGCTCATCGTTTTATCTGCTGGGTATTGTTTAAACTATACATAGATAGATATGTAAGTGACACTGTAAAACCGATAGGAGAAAATTCTGCATTATGGGAAAATTAAAACCACCACAATCGGGAAGTTTCAATTTAGAGCCCATAGTATCTGTGCAGAGGATCCTTTCATTAGCAATAAATCTCATTAATAACGAAACTTATTTAGATGGGTACACAAAGAAAATAATAATAATCCTGTATCGCAAGGTACAGGGTTAGTTTTATAAATGAAAGTACCCCCCCCTTTATTTTTTTTAATTTTTGTTCGATTTAAAAAAGTAAAAATCCGTTTTGCAGGTTTTTTTTTACATAAAATCCAGATAGTATAACAGTTTTGTTAAAGCTCCTTATATCTATAGGGGGATAAAAAAAGTGTTTTTTTTTAACAACACCCTACATATTTTGGTAAATTTAGATTATCTATATCATTCCGAATCCAAAAATGTGTATATGTTACATGCTTTTCTTACCACTCTTTGTGTAACAGCCATATCGAAAGTACATACATTTCGTACCCAAATAAAAATAATCATGTGTCTAAAAAAAAGTGTCAATAATGGAATGAAACTTAATTAAACTTGAGTTTTAATCATCTCATGATGATGCCAACATGCTAGGCGAAAACCGCGTTGAATAAACGTGTAATGTATCGATATTGGTAGAAATGTTTGTGGTTACAAACATTATTCAAGCAAATAGTTTTGTTAACTTTTAAGTGAATGTAGGTTATGTAGATGTAGACGATTGTTGTATTTAAGGAATATAATATGATATATACAGTATAATAACATTACACTGGTCTGACGGAATAATGCCATTTTTTTCACTCCACCCCCTCCTCCAACACTTGGAGTGAAGATGTTGGTGCTATGGTGGAGTGCTACATCTATTTCGTAGATGTTTTAAAAATATCGATGTATTCTTAAATATATTAAAAGTGTATTTTTCGAGAATCTCGATCGTTTCCAGACTTTTCGGACCAACGGTTTATGAAGCAATATCTAGTAGAATAAAGGTCGATATTTGACCTCTTAGGTGAAATAGGTGAAATAGGTGAAATAGGTTAATGATAAGACCTATTAGGTGAAATATATTTAAATGAAGAATTAATAAATAATTGTCTATCTAGGTACATTGTATGTATCTTATATCTACATATAATGTCCACTAAGCAAATAGACACTAAATCTAAGAGAGTTGAAACTTAGTGCATAGAAAAAATTGAAAAACAAGCAACTTCTTGCTGTTTTTTTGTAATTTTTTGGAAGAAAATGATTGCTGACCCCTCATAGAACCATATTGGGCTGCCATTTTGTATTTTCGCAAATTGTCTATCTAGGTACATTGTATGTATCTTATGTCTATATATAATATCCACTAAGCAAGTAGACACTAAATCTAAGAGAGTTGAAACTCAGTGCATGGAAAAAATTGAAAAACAAGCAACTTCTTGCTATTTTTTGGTAATTTTTAATTTTGTAGTTTTTTTTTTTTGTAATTTAAAAAATCGATTGCTGACCCTTCATAGGGCCATATTGGGCTGCCATTTTGGATTTTCACAAATAGTCATGTCATGTGGCCTTTTATAGTAGATATTTAAAATCAAACTTTTTGAGCCCCGAAACATTTCTTACGGATGCTTCAATTTTTTTGGTAGAGAACTGACCTGAAAAATGTATAAAACTATATGAGGTAGGTGTGTAACAATTTGAATGACCAATTAATATGTTTTGTCATATTATTCATAAAATATAGTATTATAATTTTTAAATAACATAATATAACTGTTTTATCACAATTTCATAAACCGACATTTAAAATATAGTCATAGAAATAAAGGATTTCAACAACTGACAATTGAAGGGGTTAGAATAAAAAGGGTATAAGTAACATTTTAATTGTTTGAAGATATTTGAGCTTAAAGTTAAGTAACTATATAAAAGTAAGGAAAACATTTAAGTAAAATCTAATTTTATTTTGATTAATTAAAAAATGGCAGAATTTTTAGCTCAAAAGTTGTTTAGGATAATACTCATATTTTTTCAGAAAAAAGCACTTACACCCTTTTTATTCCAAACATTTTTTTTAATAAAGTAAAAATAAAACAAGAATATGTGCAAAAACAAACTTTATTCCCAAAATTAAGAAAACAAATATATTCACTACTGTCAGAATCAGAGTTCAGTATAGGTATATCATCCACGTCGTCGTCAAACTCAGTATCCGTATCACCGAAATAAGCATCATTCTGTGTATTTTTTGACGTAGAAGCAGTGGTTTTGGAAGTTTGATTTCTTTTTTTCTTGCCTTTGGTTTTAGTTTTCTTACTTCCATGCTTCAGATCTTTATAAAAGCTATGATATACAGGTGGTATATATTCTAGAAGTGTTTGCAAATTTTTCCATTTTTATACTGAAATATTAATAGGATTTTCATTCAACTTTGAGCAAAATATTTTCTGCAAATCTCTTGGTGGTCGGCCATTACCCAAAAAAGGGCACTCGCATGTTGTAAAAGGAAAATCATCATCAATGGTAATCTTAAACTGAAAAGCATATGTCTCGGAAGTTTCTCTTAAGTTTTGTTTCTCTATGTCCTTTTTTGAATCGCCTATTGTGGCATTGAGATGAGCAAATGAATAAAAATCTTCTTTTCTCGTATCATCTTATTTTCTCGTATCTTGAAGCGTTTAGAAGCTGATCCTATTACATTACTCCAATCTTGTGGTGTAAATACTTGCGGAAATTTCCTTTTACATTTTTCTTTTAGTTCAAATGACCTGTTATACTCCATGTGGCTCGGCTCCAAAAAGTTATGGTGTATTTCCTCGAATTGAGTAACTTTTTTTTATTTAGCTTTCATCAGATTTTGTTGGTATTTATTATAACATAATAATATATATGACACAGCAACTTACCTTCAGCACTTTCTATTTCTTCATCACTTTCCATTACGTGTTTATATAGCACAAAACAGAAAAGAATAAATATGTATTATTGGATCGGTTGAAACTCAGTAATTGTTTAGTATATTGTGGTTTGGAATAAAAAGGGTACAATTGCATTTGTATCCTTTTTATGCCAACAAAAGCTGTACTTTCGTTTACCAGATTTTTCGACTACGCCATATATGTCGATAAATGTATTTAAAATCACTTGCACCATTTGTATTCCAATAAATAGGCATCTCACCTATAAGAAAACGCAGTTATCCCATAATTTTAAAAAATTTTACTTGTACCCTTTCTATTCTAACCCCTTGAATTGTGAATATTCTCTAATATCCTTTTAACAAAATTATATTACTACTATATTACACGACGGTGACTGACCAGGAAAAAACTACTCGTATTTGCATTCTATATCATTTTTACATTTGCTACAAGTAATAATGGTCGGATACCTACAATCTAATTGTCATGTAAACGCTGCCGATATGTTTATCTACAGGTAAATTATACCCATGCGTATCTACGTACTCAGAGCAATTTGTCATAAATCACATATTGGGTACTCAAATAACCAAACACGGACAGTTGTACCTCTGTGAGTTGATTAATATACGACAGTTGTATATGTAGTTTGATTAAAATCCAGTAAAACATGACATTCTCAGCTAATTAAGTTTGGTGATTTGTTTTCATTGTTTTGTCGCAAACGTAGGCAACGATTTCCCCAAGTAATTAATTCCTAAATTAATAAATTACATTTCATTCTAATTATTTCCATACTCTTGTGACTGATTTTACTAGCTTGCGGCTTTTACTTTACTTTTCAATAAAATTGTGAGTTTAACACTTTCGAAAGAGGTGCGTCGATAAGAGTTTCATAATTTTCATAGGGAATAAACTTCTCGACGTGTCTTATCCTGCATTAAAACCATTCAATAAAATGTCTCATACTATCGTTGAAAAGGCTCCCTTCGAACATCCCATTTGTATGGGATTTTAAATAAACAACGATTTCTGACCGATTAAGTTGAAGGCCGCACACTAAACCACGTCAAAAAAATGTATTGGTGTAAGGCGACTAAACTGGGTATACCGTCGTCCTCAAAAGTTGCATCCCCATAACTTTTCTGTTTTCGGAAATAAAATAATGAAATTTTTTTCCGAATTTTTAACGTTACTGGCACGTCCTATTTAGTTTATCTTGTTTTGATTTAAAATGCTATTCTGAGCACACTATTATGGCGTACTATGTGCATCTTCACTTCACGAAAGTCTTAATATCTTGATGAAAGTTAATGCCTGTACATTAACATATAGTTATGTATTTTATATAATATGAGGTTCATTTTATTCATTTTATTAAAATGTTCGTTTTTATGGAACTTTGTTATGCAAAATGTTATATTGTATTGTGCATTTTGCGTATTTTGAAAATATAAAGAACATGAACTTTTATTGAAAAACTGTTATTATTTTGACGTAATACTACAGTGCCACTTCACTTCAACATACATTAAACTTTGAATAAACTTACCCACAACGTTTCCATTTACAAACTAAACGAAATTCATACGACACTAATATATTTTACTGAATTTCGTGTGACACTGTATTTTGAGTATTTTGAAAATACACAGTACATAAACTTTTTTAAAACTGTTTTGTATTATTAATTCGTAATACCTACACCTGTTCCTTCTAATTTACTTTGCAGAATTAAACTCTAGCAGTCAGGATAGAGCAAATTTACACAAGAAATTTCCGTTTGCAAGCTAACCACAATTTCGTGTGTTCTCTATTTAAAACGGAAATAATTTTGGTAGTAGGATTTTGTCTTTTTATTTATGTTTGTAAACATTGATATAGGACAAATTATTATTATTTAAGTATCAGTAGTATAAGTATTTTCGTAAGGAGTTATGAGATTCATACAAAATTTTGGAGGGCTATTACTAGACCCAATTGGAAAGTTGGACTTGACGAAACTATCAAAAAATAGTATAATATTTTTACGCAACTAACAAGTGGATATAAAAAAAATATTATTGTGTCTTTTGTAAAAATTTTATTTTGCTTCGAATTAACTGTTGTATAATTTCAAAACGAAATGCTGGAGTAAAGTAACAATTCGTATTTCCACATTTACAGTTCTCGCAATTTCGAAAAAAATCAGAAATATAAAACGATTTTGATATTTAGAATATTAATAGAACTATTAAGAATCTGTATAAATGTTAATAATATAGACTATATAAATTAATCTAAAATTTGGTGTGCGTCCCATACTTAGTTACGAAAATACGACCATATCAATTTCCACTAGTCGTCATCAATTGAATGTACATTATTGTTTCATGTAAACAACACAGTCTTGAATCCAGGATATGTAAAAAAAATCCATTTTGATGTTTAAAAAAGGAAATCAAAAGAGAGGAATCATACTTTACAATAGCATGATTATAATCTGAAAATAGAAATCGCTAAATTTTCGCACATTAAGGTTAGAATATCGCAATATCTAGACGTGATGGCATAATTTTTAGGATTTCGGCTCAGCGCTCCATATTCCTTCGGGTGGAATTCCTTGCTTTGTTTCTGTGATAAACCTGTGAATGAGATATATTTACGGAACTGCCTTTGGGCTTAAACATGCAATAAACTTTGAGCGGCGGTGAGGACGAAGTTTGTCCTTTGGTTATCCATATTTCCTGTACATTTGTATTCTACCATTTATTACGCCCCGTTACATTAGACACAGCTTGTTCGTATCACACAGCTTCAAGGAAAGCAAACCACTTCGGACAAACCCCGCGGGATATTAGAATCAACAAACGTCGGCCGGCGCCCCTTCATTATCTACTATTAACGGCGTTCTAGTTTACTTACATCTCCAGCTCTTCTCCTTCGCCCATCACGCTCCTAACGGGAACGTATATTATTGTTGTTATAAGGGGTATTCCCCAGCCTATCACCATCATGCCGACCAGGAGATTGCTCTGCGAAATGAAGGCCCAAACGAGCACCGTGTGGAGGTAGAGGCCTTCACACAGCATCCAGGAGTAGTTCGATATTAGGCAGGTGTAGAGGATCGTGTGGAGGGCGATGCACCACGGCTGGAAGGAAAAACACATAGTTTTTGTACTAACAGCCTCAAATTGTTAATTGCTTCTGTATAACAGGAACACACTTTGGAAAATTGTAGTGGATAATAAATTGAGCTTGCGAGTTGGGGGATACAAACAGGACCGGATCCAGGTCCTTATTACTGCCAACCACTCTGTGCACAGAAATACATAATAATATATTGCTGATTATTTGACGTAAAAAAAGGCGAACGTAATGTGCAAATAAAAAAGGACCAGTGCCTATAATGAAACTTTATGGCAATGTACTTTTCTAGGTGTCTGTAATAAACCTACGACACCTACCACTCTACCTAACCTACACACCTAACAGCACTACACGCACGAAAAATGTCCTTTCAACCTCCATTGTTACTAGAGCACTAAAAAAGATAAGTATTCTCGTCAGCCATTTTCGGTCCAGCTTTGATTGTCGACCTGTATTTACAATGTTTACATTTAGTGGTCTTTTCAAATTTATATTATTCATTTTTTCATTGTAAAAACGCATGGAATATGTGCTATTTCAGTTATAAGAGGCTTCTTCTCAATGTGCATAGTTTGCATAAAAGGTAATACCAAAATACTTTCTTAACAACACATGATATTTTAAACAGTAAAAGTACAGGCTAACTCATTGATTTTACATTTTTTATAACTTGACAATTTTTTTATGACGAATATGTGTTTCATTTATTTATGGTTTATTGAAACATATCTATTACTTTTTCAAAAGTTACAGAATAAACATTACTTTTACTGTTGAACAACACGAACGACATTTTTCTTGCAAGCTGAGAAGCACACAAATTAATGTACAAATTTAAATTTCAAATGATAACAGTGAATGTAATGTTTATTTTAAACTTTTGTTTCAATAAACAATAAATAATTGAGATGATGAAATTAATCATAAAAACGTTAGGTTACACAAAATATAAATTCAATGAGTAATCCTGCTGTCCTGCTCGGATCTATTTGAGCCGAAATGATTTTTCTTTTCCTCTTACACTTACATGGAGTATGCTAATATTTGGTGACTTTGTTTCAGCAACGTTAATTTAACTAATAAACTTTTCAAGATTTTTGTTCCTTTTTCGAAAATTTTTAATTATTACCTACATATGTAATGTTCGGGTCAATAGAACCCCAAAAAAAATAACATTTTATTTTAATAGTGCCTTAATAGGGCACTATTAAACAATAGTGCCCTAGTAATTTCAAAAAAACAAACTTTCAGATTTGGGAAGAGTTATTGTTATATATGGTGATTGATCGAAAACATTCTTTAAAAAATATCAGAGCTTTTAAAAATAATTGATTTCATGTAGAAAATTTGGACCTTGGCTAATAGGCCTATAGTGAACTTGTTAAAAATATTTGGAGGCTAAACTCATAGTTATACCAGAATTCAAATTATTTATTTTAAATGGAATGGTACCTTTCTTATTGCATATTTCGATCCTACACGTTTTTTTAAAGTAGATTTTCATGAGGTTTCTCTATACCTGTCTTTTACCGTTTTTGAGTTATTTCGAGTTTTTTTTTTTTAATTTTGTTCACTATTCATTGGACATATATACAGGACAACATATAGAAAATGCCCTTAGACTTACATCAAATTACAAATATTTAATAATGTACGAGGACAGAGCCCTCGTTAATTCAAGTTTATTAAATTTTAATTAAACGATAAATCGTTCATTAAAATTCAAGTCTCATTTAAATTAAGCAAATTGACATCTACGAATACTTCTGGAACGGAAGTCCCAGATCTCTGTAAATTTTTAGTTACATAAAACAATATCATACTGTGACATTTGTAAAAGTGACATTTGTGACAGCTGACATTTATTAAGTTTTATAGTTTACATACTTAGTTTATTTAGTTTATACACACTAGCTATTAGTAAAGAATTGTATGGAATGACATATTAAATATTCTAGATGTCAAACGAATTTTCTAGAACTTGTAAAATTTATATAAATAGTGGTGTTGTTGCTAGGATAGAGTTAGTAGTGATCTGAATGTTCGACGAGTTGTAGAGTGTAAATAAAGGTGTTTGGAATAGAAGAACTGAATTATTTAAAGATAAACACGTAACAATACTAACATTAGTCTGCCACCATATTTTAATATCTGTACTCAGTTTTAAAATCTATTCTCATTTTAACATGTGTACCTTAGACTGAAAGTATAAAAATGAGCAGAATGACTTATTTATACCTAGAAAATAAGTATCAGGTTCTATACAGAACGTACTATTTTATTAAATCCAAAACATGAGAATAACAAAGATACGTTTCTTTCTTTAGTTTCAAGTCGCATCAGATTTTCGGCCAAAACAGTTTCAAGTGAATGTTATAATTTTACTCTTGTATGAAGTTACTAGTGTCAAGTCCAGTTCACGGCAAATTAATTTTACAAGAACATTTACATATTAAGTCAGTTATATAGCTGTATTAATAACTAACTAAACGTAACGCGCGCGTTTAGTTGGATGTCTTCCATTAAACCATAGTTACTTAGTGATTATTTTTGATTGACTATTTTTTTAATTCTTGTAAGTAACAAATTAGCAACAAATTATTGTTCCCTTCCCTCGCCCGGACAGCCCTTATCGTCCTATCGTTTTTGACCTGCTCTTTTAGGTTTAGTAGAACGTGTCAAGACAAGTTCGTACAAGTCATCAGGCTAGGTACGTCATCAGGCGCCACGATGTCGCCGAGACACAAAGAAATATAGTTCGAATATATTTTTCTTATGTTAGTTCTCTCGACAGAATAATATTATATAGAAATAAATATTTTTATTATTATTATTATTGTTATTATTATTTATTATTATTATTAATGATATAATTTAAATTACTCAAATATCTGAAAAAAATTCACACGAATATGATGAACCCATTTTCACTGTCCATCTAATGGCAATTAATATTATTACAATTATTATTTTTGTTATTATAATAATAATTATTATTATTAAAAATATTAATGTAGAAACTTATAAGCTGCCCATTTTACCACGACAATATTCGTAAAATCGTATTTTTGGAACATGTACAAATGGTAGGCCTAACATTTCCGAGAAAAATTTCTCCCTTATTTTTGAGTTGTGCACCCTAGGGCTTTGGGGATATACTACACTAGTAAGTCTCTTACTCTCAGTACCGAGAAGCTCGGCCAAATCGGTGACCCGAAGGGCGTGGCCTCTCCTTGTTAGTGGGTATGGTAATAAGCAAAACTGTCGAATTTGGGGCAGAGAAAAACTACTGTATACCCAAAGAGTGACAGTGTAGTGTAGATTTTACGCTGGTGGGTTGATTGGTCCGTTCTTTTTTGAAAATAAGTCTGAAAATGCAGTGCCTCTTAATGGAGAACGATATCGATGGATGCTATCAAATTTTTGGTGGCTTCATTTGGATGGCATGGATTTGGAAGACATGTGTTTCCAGCAGGATGGTGCTATCTGCCATACGGCACGTGAAACTATCCATCTGTTACGGCACAAATTTAATGGATGACTCATCTCACGTAACAGTGAAGTGACTTGGGCACCAAGATCATGCGATCTTACACCATGCGATTTTTTTCGGTGGGGATTCGTAAAGTCCAAAGTTTATTCTGCTCAAATGAATACCATTCCTGAATTAAAGCCGCAACGACATTCAGCCGCAGTTATGTGAAAGCGTGATGCAGAATTTTATTAATAGAAGTCGGGTATGTCAAAAAAGTCGTAGAGGACATCTGTCCTACATCCTCTTTCACATTTAATGGCAGTGATTACCCTTTAAGAAAATGTAAAAACTTTGCAAATTTTTTTATTAATAAAACCTTTTTTTACTCAAAGGAAATTCTGCGTTTCTTTTGGGACCTTTTATTATGACACGACTTATTATTGTTAGTATCAGGGACCAATAAGATGAGGTAGCCATAATTTCATTAATCATGATTCAAACAGTTTACTTTTAATATACTATCATTTATTATTTAAGGTAACAGTGACAACCAACCGCAAAGGAACTAATTATTTTCTAATTGATCACTTTCCAGTTATGGCTGAAATTGGGGCTCAGCACAGAAAAATAATTAATTAGCCTTCAGTCTTCTATTTACTCCTTCCTTAGAATGAAAACAGGCGTTAAATTACTGGAAAGCCGAATAGTTTAAAGGCGAAACTGGCAATGCAATCTTGATTACTTCCTAACGTAAACAGAAAAGCTCATAGAAGCATTGCCCTACGAACGGGAGTTGTATTTATTTGGACTTTCCAGATGTAATATATTGTCGCTACCGAATATAGTGCAAAGGGAGAGTAGGGTTGGAATCTAAAGCATCTCTTCTGTATTGAATGTGGTTAGTAGTTAAATAGGTGCTTAATAAATTCTTCAACAGCTGC
This sequence comes from Aromia moschata, assembly GCA_029963805.1. Classification (NCBI taxonomy): domain Eukaryota; kingdom Metazoa; phylum Arthropoda; class Insecta; order Coleoptera; family Cerambycidae; genus Aromia; species Aromia moschata. The sequence continues at coordinate 99,549 of JAPWTK010000972.1, forward strand.
CTTCCTTAATTATTCTAATTTTCATTTTTTTTTAACGTTCATCTTTTATCTGCCGCAAGATCACATGCGTAGGTCTATACCATACACTCTAAAGTCTATATGCAAAATAAATGCGTCAAGGATCGACAAGGATCAACAATACATTAACAAAAGTTTGTTAATGCATTGTAGAATTCTGCACTCCAGTCCGTCAGTTTTTATATGCAAAATCATCGGGAACGTTCGTAAAACCACCTGAAGTACCATCCGAAGCGAGAGTCTCCTCCGTGTGTGTTTTAAATTCGCACGTAGTCGTCGTTCAGTGGTTCTACATATGATAGGTGGTATTGTACTGGTTGATATAAGAGTAGCGCATGTCGAAAACTTGTACCTATCAGATGTGACTTAGCGGACATTAGACGGCTAAACGTTTGTGACAGTTATTATCAGCAAGGATTTGCTGATACTGTATATGTTTACATGTTGTTACTTATTTAATATGGCTAGTGGTTAGGATTGTAATGGATAAAGTAATTGTGACATTTGTGACAGTGAAATAAATTCAGTTGATAACATTATGAAAAGAAACTCTTTCTTATTAGATTTAAATTACAAAATTAAAATTAAAAGTGTAGGAGGACCAACACTAGATCTGAAATTACATCAAACGTGTACGAAAAAAAAAGACAAGCTAACAAGCATTTAACAAAAATAGATCCAATGATTAATAATACAATCCGAACAAATTAATACCTCAGGCCTATAACAGGACGAATGTAATCTAATCAGACAAAACAATTTTGTCAAATATTTTCATCAATCTTTTTTATGAGAAATTTTTTTATTAAAATTTCTGGAAAAAAAAATTGCCGAGCTCCCCTCATATTTTTTACTTGCGTACCCTCTGTGCATTACTGCGCGAGCCACTACTATCAGACCCGCTGCAGATTTAGCCATTAAAAAACTAACGACACAAGCAAGAGAGTGCTAACTGGTGGAACCTGAAATTGTCATATGTAGATAATAGAGCGGATGGTGGTGGGTTTGGGGCATGGGCGTGGCGGTGCGTGATATTTCAGTTAGCCATATCTTGAAAACGACGCATGGGACCCACTTCACTGTTTAGGTGATGACTATACACCTCTTACAGAAAGGATTTATAGTGAAAAAATCGTCAGCAAAGTTTGCGAAAAAATTTTCAAAAACACTGGAGCACTCCTGGTTCTCAGTAACGCTCTGTGGGATATTTGCAGTATATTTTTTTTCATAATCTAGAAACAAATATAAGTAGACGTTTTTCGATTTGTTGCAAAATATTTTTTGTTTCAAAAAGTTATGGCCATTTTAATTTTGGGAAACAAAATGTTCCTATAAAATTAAAATTAAAATGGCCATAACTTTTTGAAAAAAAAATATTTTGCAACAAATCGAAAAACGTCTACTTATATTTGTTTCTAGATTATGAAAAAAAATATACTGCAAATATCCCACAGAGCGTTACTGAGAACCCAGGGAGTGCTCCAGTGTTTTTGAAATTTTTTTCGCAAACTTTGCTGACGATTTTTTCACTATAAATCCTTTCTGTAAGAGGTGTATAGTCATCACCTAAAAAGTGAAGTGGGTCCCATGCGTCGTTTTCAAGATATGGCTAACTGAAATATCACGCACCGCCACTGGGCATGGGACTCAAACACAAAAAAGAGGAACAATTTTGGTGAAACACATAGGTACGCATAAAACTATCACAAAAATCTCTGGTGATAAATTCGTTTCTAATTATTATTTTATTTTTCTGTAATAAATATCTTATTATTATTATTATTATTTTATTTTTTCTTTTGTAAAAATATATATATATATATGACGTAATGCCTACTACACCTGCATGTCGTATTAATTACTTATGGAGATCTTTATGAGGAATCACGTGAATGATGTGATCAAAAGAGAATATAACAGATACGTTTGATGAAACAAATAATGGCTTGCTAAGCTCTTTAACATTAATAACATTTTTTTTGTGGATTTTTAATTAACTAGTGTCGCATAATGCTGATGGCAATGTGCGAGTACATTATTTTAATGCTTTCCAATCATACACCAAAATCTACCTGAATCCAAACTGTCTACAGGTCTGTCGCAGACGCATTTACGATAACTATTTGAAATATTGAAGCAGTTGTATTTGATTTTTTAGCTCTTTCATTTACTACAAAACAGAAATGAGCGGCTACGTCTAATGATCATAAACTGAGTCTGCGAACAAAGTTCCTATAAACTTTTGTGAAAAAAAAAAATAAAAAAAAGAAATTGATTTCCTTCACATTTCAATACAATACATTGTATAGTTTGTACAATAAATTGTATAATTTGTTAAAAATGTGTTACTTCTTGGGAATTGAATATGTTTATTGTACATGTGACTGAGAACGATAACTGTCTAATATGTAATATATCCCGTTTCGTGCTTGACATGAATTCCCCTTGAAATAATCCAACTTCCATTACATCATGTGCAGCTTTATAACTAAGGCGATTTATAAATCCTGTTGACGGATTAAAATGTTGTCATCACCAGATCATATTTTGCTTTTATTTTGTCTGCATCGCCTGTGTTTAACTAGATTAGCTTTAATATGCTTTTGTGTATTATTATTCCATTAAATTTACATAATTCATAATGTAGTGTACATTTTAACAGCATTATTAAAAATTTCTTGAGAGTGCTAGGAAAATTGTGCAAAGCTGAACATATTTTTAATTTGGTCACGGTTAGTAAATGACTACTATGTAGTTTAACAAAAACACCTGAGTTTTATTGATGCTTTACCCTAATTTTTTTTGGCTTCCGTGACTTCTTCAGGAAGTTATTGTTTATACAATGCGGTATCGAACTGAAAACTAATTTGTTCATTGTTTCTAGTCACTGAAATGAAATATTGAGGGACGTGTCGCATTGGTATTTATTATTGGTACTTCTTTCACATACAAAACGACTGAATCCACGTTTATGTAATAAGAAAACATATTAAGCGTCATCCCAAGAATTATAATAAAAGTGGCAGTATTCTTTTTTGAGCACATGCCTACTATTGAAAACAATACTGTAACAATGGTTGACACTGTGTAAAGATACAGGATTCTACAAGTTATTTAAAAAAATACACAAATCTATGATAAAAGATGCATACAGAACTTTTTTGTCACATAATTATAGGGTTTTACATAACGCCTCAAATGTTTATTATACAAATATCAGAAACAGTTGAAGTTAATATTTTACTGTTGATTAACGACTGATAAATGCATCAGGTAGCATGAAAAATAGTTAACGTTTATATCTTCTTGTCTACTATTAAGGGAATTGATACTTTCTACGTTAATATTATATCAGATTTCCAAAAAAAACTTTTGCTCGGCACATTTTGCATAATATCAAATTAAAACTACATATGTAAATCAACAACTTGGGTAAAGATTAACATAAATGTTAAAGACATGAAAATGTATAAGAAAATTAAATATGTGTTATTTATCACTTATATATGTATTACAGAACATGGTCTTGATCTTGAAAATCTAATAAAATAATATTCGGTAGCGGAAGTAGTTATGATAAAATTTAATCAATAATCGACTCGACTCGAATCAAAAGAAGATCCCAACTTTACTTGTTTCTCATACTATTAATTTATTAAGAAATCTATCGTTAAGTGGTGCTGTTTGTGTTTTTAATTTATAAATTTGTGAAAGTGGAATATAAAATCGAACGTAAGTAATTATTTTGCGCTGGTTTTTGTATGGGTTTTTAAACTTTTATGAAAAGGACCCCGCACAAAACAAATAGAATGTGGGTCTCGGTCGATTACTGAATATGTAGTTTGCAGATCATAAACTCGGAGAATTTGTAGCCGCAAGAAATATTTCAATAAAAAAAGTTATAGACAGTTGTTGAGAGGTATGATATGGGCCATGAATGGGTCAATTCAAGGTCAAGTTAATTTTTTACATGTACATCACTGTTTTCTAATGTAGCCATATATGAAGAGTTCGAGCTACTTCATAAGGTCATATCTGTTTATTTGACCTTGACCATGAAACTTACAAGCTCAATAAACTTCAACGATGAAGATATAGATATGCTTTTCATTGTTAAGATGTTCAACCGGTTTCAGATACATTCTTCTGGATGGAAAATATTGGTTCCCGCTAAAAAAATCTACATGGCCAGGAATGACCTAGAAATGACCTTGTAAGTTTCATGGTCAAGGGCAGGTAAACAGACCTGACCTTTGGGTGACATCGGGTAGGCAATTGACATCATATCTGAAGTTGCTCGAAATCTTCATATATGACCACAATAGAAAACAGTGAATTACATGTAAAAAATTAACTTGACCTTGAATTGACCTTGTAAGGTTCATGGTCGAGGCCAATACGATACGTTTCAACAACTGTTTATAACTTTTTTTATTTCTTACGAACTATTAATTTTCCGAGTTTATGATCTACAAAATACATTAGGAATATTCAGTAATATAGCCAAATAATCAACCTTTATCCCTCTATATCTTGAATCCTAATCATAGGATCTTTTTCGGTATATGAAAACTTTTGTTCAGAAAGTCGAGAACTGTCATATAATCAATTTTTAGACAAATCGACCGGGACCCACTTTCTATTTGTTTTGTGCGGGGTCCTTTTAAAAGAAATGTGTTTACTAGGTCACCGTTTTGACCAAACACAAAAGAAAATTTTTGCAATACGGACTTTTTTGAAATTTTGATAAAAACTGTGGTAACAAAGAGTTGCGTTCCGTCAGTAGATAATCAAAAATAACATATTAACTTAAACATTATTATTAGTGTTATTCATTACTATAATACAGAAAAATGTAATCGTAATGAAATTATGTCAAACGAGAAGCCATGTAAATCCTCGTGACAAAAGAATTGAGAAGTATTTGTTTTTTAAAGTACAATAGAGTGTTTTCATATTACTGCTCCAGTAATTTCTCATTAAATTGAAATTTAATTAATAGGAACACGAAAAGTTTCATAAAGTCATGAAATATTGTAAATATCGCAAAAAAATAACTCTTATGAACGAACGTCACAAAGGGGATAATTAACAGAATACAACTTATATCGAAGCTAAATTATTCCCTATATAACCATCAAAAATGAAATAATTCCTTCAGAATGTTCAAAAGTTACCATTACAACAAAGATTGACGGACACTCATTTATCGCCATATATCTTCGAAGATATTTGCATGCACAGTTTGTAATAAATAACCCTGATCAGATGGTTGCACATCTTTCAGTGGTTGTCATATTCTCCAATTTCAGATGGTGCATATAAAATTTATCATTTACAAACGATTATTATTGACAGTCTTGATTGTTATTGGCAAAATTAATAATTCATTTTTTTATAAGCACATCACTATTTACAGCTTTCATCAAATTTCAGAATTAAGCAATTATTTGACAAAGACCGCATTTCCTTAATTTTTTTTTATAAAGCTAATAACTAGTTTTAATTATATCCTAATTATGCCAACATAGTTGGCGAAACTTTCGCTTTAAATAAGTGTCTAATATTTCGGTGGTAATGGAAATGGTGTTTCAGTTTTTGTTGCTGAGGAAAATATCCAAGAAACTTAATAAAATCCAGTTAGAACAGAATATATCTTATGTCTTGATTTTCTTTTTGATGTAGATTCCTTTCAAGTAAATATTCATTTCTGATATATCGCTTTATAATATTATATTATAAGTATTTTAACGACTTTATTTCAAGCTTAAATGTGTAGATATACTCAAACAAGGTGCTAAGATATGGTAAGATGTTGAAAATTTTATATTATTTTTTTTGTATAGCCACTGAGAGTTTCTTGTTAGATTCTTCATAAGTGCTAAATTGCGATATTTGATTAAAGTTAGCCCATAAGTTATGGTATAGCAAGTCTTGACAAGGTTCAGAGACAACGTGCTTGATTTGTTTTATTGAGCATTATGTTTAATAAGCATTACTTTCTTATTTTGTTCCTAATTCAAATAAAATAAGAAACAAAATGTATGTAATAGAGAGTCTATTAGGGTAAAACATAATTTCTATACAAGACTGTTCTATCAAAATTAAGTTGAGAAGATGAAACTCTTGTAACACGATATTCAAAAAACTTCATTTGTATATTCAGGAAGGTCTCTTATAAATGATTTTTCAAGGGCTGTTATGACAAGCAGAACCATAAATCCCTATAAATTAGAAAAGTTTTCATACACCACAGATTTTTAGGAAAGCACGGATTATGAGATTAAAAAATACGAAAGATTAAAACTGCTGTTGTACACCCATCTAACTATACAATAGACTATTGTTCCAAAAACTTTTATCTCCACTTATTGTTAGTGCGATAATAGTTTATAGTCTACTACAACGTTGCTTGTGTTATCTTCTGCACTAATTTGTGAAGCTCGATTGTAATGTTCGGGGGTAGTATCGGAAAAATTCCATCATTTTCTGTCAGAATTTATAGCGATAAAGTTTATACATGAGACACTTCCATGGTATTTTTTTTTATTATATGGCATAGTTTTTGAATAGTAGAGCACTTTTTCAATGAATACTCTTAAAAAGTATATTATTGTTACCATGGAAATTTGTTTTCAGTTCCTACTTAAAATTGCTATTTTAACATTTATAGTTTTTCCATATCTTTCCAAATTATATCTCGAACAACATATAACCTAGTATATAATACTTGTATACGTAAAAATGTAATATTTGACTTATTGTTAGTTAGGTACCTGTTGGGTAGGTTAATATCTTCCATATATAATTTTCAGAAGCCACTTCTTCATTATTTGGAGCTTATTATGCGAATTTGATACCCCATTCCACACCAGTAAATCATAAGTTATAATATATGTTTGCACCAACGACTAATGTTGTACGAGTATTTTAAAGAATTTAATATTTTAAAGAAATTGCCAAAATCGAGCCTAGACAATTATTCGTGTAGTGTGGTTATAAAAACAAAAGAAATAAATATAACAACATTATTCAAATATTTACATGTACCTGCAGGTAAAGAAAAAGATCAATCTTTGGTATGACATAGACCAGTATTGTAAAAAACACTAATTGAGCCTTGATAAAGTCTAAGTAAATTGAACGAAACGTCGGCAGAAAATTATTAGATCGTTATTTGTCCAACATCCCAAAAAAATCCTTTGTCAATTGATGTTTTATGGACGCAATCGATAATTATTCCTAAATATTACCTATTTTTAATATTGTTTTTATTTTAACAGCGACAGTCTGGTTCCTCACTTATAAATCAATATACTTATTACCGGGCAACGTGTCCATATTATTATAACAACTGAATGACACAAAATAAGTTTTCTGAAAATTTATGTTCAGAACCCTACTATCGAACCATTTAATCCTATCAACTAAACTTGTTCCACCATTTTTTTTGGGTAGTTGCAGGATTTTTCTGTATAGAATACAACATTGTCATCGGTAAATCTTGTAATTTTTACTTTCATATCAATTTGTAATAAGTTAGTAATATGTATAAAAAAGACGAGTGAACCAAAAACAGTTTCCTGTGGTACTCTATGCCTTACAGTTTTTTCAGAACTGGTAGTTCCGCCGATAGACACACACTGTTTTCTATCTGTCTCAATGAAATTAACCATTTACATATAACACCGTCATTAATTTTTTTATACATACCAGCATCACAATCAAACAAAAATAATATTCAAACCATTTCATTCATTGGTTGATATTCAACTGTCCATATTTTTAATCTACCTATTTGATATTCGTGCTTACACAGGGCCTTATATCATTTTTGTCTAGAATTGAATGTACTCGTAGAATTCAAACTATTAAATAGTGTGTTTCAATCAAAAAAGTTGTCACTGTCCCGTAACATCGTCTTTTAATGGTACTTTTTTTAATCATCATTAAATTCAGCACAAAAAAAGATTACCTTTAACTCTGTTAAAGAATGCATTTCACTAAATGACAGTCAGAAAATTGCTTAGATTCCAAATTATATGGATTCATGATCCTTTCGGTTGTAACATTCGGCTATTGTTGGAAGAGCACTGTTGTAGAGTCAATATTAATTAAGTGGTAAACATTTTCGTCTGGCGATATATATTTTATATCCCATAAGCTGGAAGTATCTCTTGGTAAATAATGATGTCAAATATTAAACTGTTGATGCATTCACTGTAATGACTACATGGTTTCATTTTCGTCTTAACGTAGCTGCATGTAGAAGTTTAGTAGGTGATTACCGTATTCGATGTCATGAGGATGAAATAAGTGCAAAATGCATTTCTACGGAGAAAAAGTATGTACACGAGAATTTCCAGTAAGCTTATATTTTATATAGTGTTAGAACCTACATCTGTAGACAATTTTTCACGTAGCCTATAAGTCCGTTTTGAGTTTAAAGTAAGTTGGGCATAACCTATTTCACTTTCTAAAACACTAAATTTTCTTTTCTTTATCGGCAACTTCCTTTCCTCCTTTATTTTTGAAAATAAACTGGAGAAAACCTCATCTAAAAATACCATTGATACGTACGAAGTAAAAGCAATACTATAATTCAAAAAGAAAAAAAATTGTATATTTGATTTGCATTTTTGTCACTATTTATTTTACATTCATCATTTTTGTATTTTTGGTCTTATGATCCCAATTTCCTATTTTGTAAACATGTCATGTTTATTTTCGCTTGTTTTGATTTAGGATGCATTTCTGAGCACAATGACACTCCTTGATAACTCTCTCTTTTATGCACACTTGCATACTTCCGAATTCTCAGTCAAACATCAAATAGCTGGAAATATTAACATAAAATAGGGCTTGAATTTAATGCACCTATATTAAGTGGCTTTGTAAACAAACACATTGCTGACTCTCGGAAAGCGTAAATGAATCTGTCAGTTTTAATATACCGAGTGCACCATTTTACTTTGAGGCAGCCATTTATCCCGAAAATGGTGCATTTTTTTGACAAAATGTTTCGAATAAAAGTGGTTTGACTTTAGAGAAGCAACAAAACGGTCATACGTTTTCAAGGTCATTTGAAGGTTAACTTAATTTTTTTGAATGGAAACCGATGTATATATCATTGAGACTATATCTACAGAATTATTATTGAGGTGTTTTTATTCGAACTATTTTTAATGTGAATTTCACAGATATGAATCGGTTTCTTCCTAACAAATATTCAATTCAATTCCACCCGGTTTATTACAAATGGTAATATTTGTGACGTTTTAGAATTCTAAATATACCTTTGGTCGAAGATATTCCACAGTCGCGGGAAAGTTATCAAGAAGATTGTTTGAATCTACTGCTACTGCCGTTAAAACTGTAATTTCATTATTGCCACCAGTTACACTTTTTGCGGCGGAAACAGCAGTATATTCACATGTATTTACTCGAGGACATTCCCGTGATTGTGGAATATCTTCGACCAGTATTTTTAGAATAAAATTCTTAAACGTTGCAAATATCACAGATTTGTGATAAATCGGGTGAAATTGTATCAAGTAGATTAGATATTTGTTACTGATAAATCAGTTGATATCCCATTAAGTTTACATCAGATAAAAAAATGTTTTAGACAAAAAAAATCTCCCATTTTTGTGTAGATGAAGAATCTCAATAGAGAAATGTTGATTTACATTTAAAGAAATAATGTTCATTTATGTTCGTCGTCAGATATATTATACTAATGAGTCCTAATAAGGTCTAAATACGGAGCTATGATTTCTGATGATGTATAACAGTGAACAGGAATAATTATTCTCATTACAGTGTAGCTTAACTCACCTACCGTTGATGGACAGTGGTGTGTTGCCAGGAACGACATCTAATGATGTCGAGTCCCAGTCCCTGTATGTCACCGCTGTATTCTCCTGGCGAGAAAATAAGCTTGCTGACGTACAACATTGAACGGGAATTCTAGTTATAAATTACACTGTACCAAAAAATGATAAATGGGATTTCATTACATTCAGAATGGCATTATAAATTAAAGCAAGTGAAAATAAACATCACCTGCAATTAAAAAATTCGGAAGGTTAAACCAGAAATGAATATAAAATGACGACTGCGACAATAAATGCAGATTTACTGTAGAGACATCCAAAAAAAAACCGTCATCAAAGTTGGGCGAGAAAAAAAAGACGTATTTCTATTCTTAATCGAATTTATAACCTTATTTACTTGTCAAGACTGTCACATTATATGACAGACATTGTTTATTTTACAAATTGTGACAGTCACTTGTCAAAGGTTTGACATAATCGAAAAGCTTAGACATGACCGCTATTTCCATCTCTCTCGTTCATAGCCAGAGTTGATGACGGTTTTTTTTGGATGTCTCTATATATGTAGGTATAATATTCATTTCTAAAATATTATTATTTTGTCCCTGAAAACAAGAAGTTATGGGGTGAGCCACATTCGAGAATCACCCGGTAGATAGAAATATTTAATACATTTTTTTATTTTAAATTTAATAAAACCGCTGCTGACACCGTTTTATATTAACTAATGCACGGCAAGATAAGATATAACAATACCCATGCCCTTTACTGGATACTTCTCGGTTATGTAGAGTTAAAATACTTTTCCACTTGAAGAAGCACTTTCACCAAGCTGACAACTTGAATTTTAAAAAACCTTTTAACATTTTTTCGATACTTGTCATTAAAATGACAAATGACTTCTAGAGAATCAAATATCGCTTCTGTAGGCACAAACTCAAACTTATTGCCGTCTTATTTCAGAAGTTTTCAAACTCTCAACAAAAAACACCAGCAAAGCAAACGTTTTCAGTTTCTGTAAAAAAATTAGACAACAATTAGCCAGTAATTTTTGTTTGTAGAAGTTTATTATCTTCATCCTCAACGAGTTATTAATTATTAAAAATATACAGTGTGTCCACACTTGTGTCAAATTATTGATAAAAAAATATTGGTGTAGTTAAGAGCAAATTGCCCTGCGATTTTGCAAAATATGTAGTATTATTTACATATATTCAAAGAGATATTCCAAAATTTCGGTCGTTTTAATTTTTAAAAATAATTGATTTGAAGTAGATCATTAAAAGATGCAACAAAATCTTTAACAAGTAGCACAAAGCGGTAATAATACATATCACTTCATTGGATTTTTAAATTTGGACCAAAGTACTACAACACTTTTTTAGAAAAGGTATTATGCTCAAAATTACGATAACTTCATGAATCAAGTTTGCATATCTTGATTATATGTTTTTTTGAATTTTTGTTCCAAATTTCAAGTTAATATCTTAAAGCGTTCTCAAGTTATCATGTATATAAAAAAGGTTAACAGACCGACAGACCACAGGCATGTAAACAGAAAATTTGTCGTTTGAACCTAAAATCTCGACGATTCAGAACATTTTATTTAGCCAGTTCGAGGATGTGGAAATAATTATTATTTGAGATAAGTAATATTATATTTTATTATTTTTAGTGAAGCCATTTTGCAATTAATAAGTAACTTGATATACGCGATATGGCGCAATAGTAGCACTATTATCATAAATTGCATTCTACTTATATTAATGACGATTTTATTTCCACATCCACATAGTGCAGTGGTAGCGTTTATGAAAAATTTTTTCAAAAATTTTTATTTCCTAAATAGGTCTAAAATGTTTTAAAATGTCGTGATTTTAAGTTTTAAAAAAAATTTATGTCTGTCGGTCTGTCTGTGTGTCTGTCCGTTAACCTTTTTTTGTGTACATGATAATTCGAGAACTCGTTAAAATAATAACTTGATGAGGTTGGAGCTGATTAGATTTTGAGCAAAATCGGTTGAAGGGTTGGGGATTAAATAGGGGTAATATACTTTTTCCTTGCCTACAGACAATTGGTAAACGATACAAGATATGCACTTCAAATTTGAGATATGTGTACGATATACCAAAATATACAAATATAACCGTTTTCCGCTGGGTGGAGGTGGGGATTTGAGGAAGTTGAAGGGGGTTAGTATTCAAAATAGGCCAAATAATGTTTTAATATAAGTTTCAGTAGTTAATAAGTGTCAAATCTATCAAAATCTCCTATTCTTCTTTGTCCCTCCCCCTGGGGATACGGTAGGGGGGTCTAGAATAAAACAACGAAAATAATAAGTGCGAAAACATAAGGCCATACCAAACAATATATGGAATTTATGTTAGTTTTGAAATGTACGAAAATTTAGAACTTTTTCAGTTTTCTTGCTTTTACTTCTAAACCAAGCTTCGTAACGAAAACACTTTTATTATATAAATTAAAGAGCGATACATTGACTGCGTCTAATGGCTACCTCAAATGTAGAATTCGAGTGAGTAGTGTAGCCGCAATCGGAGGTCAAAAACCAGCAATGTTTTTTTTTTGGACAAAACTCTCCCTTTATTGAATTTTCAGCGCTCCTGTGTTTGAAAAGGTTATTCGACAAAAAAAACTTTATTGAATAGAAGTTGTAGAGCATGAAATTCCGCGTCCAATGAGTACCAAAAAACTTATATAGAAATTATATTACGATGTATATTCAGCGAG
>JAPWTK010000973.1:0-77500 GCA_029963805.1 Aromia moschata
TATTTGTTGTAGAGAATAAAACAAAAACAAACAATAAAGCAGGAGGGGGAGTATTTTTAGATATTTATATATCTTTACCGGAAAACATAACCAAACAGGACGAATAAGTACGACGGTTGACCCTCACTTTAAGTACCTACATGTATATCATACCACAAGTATATTTAACTAATTCCTGTTATCATATCGTTGCGGATATACACAAAAAGACATTTATATCTCATAAATTAGCAGCTGGTTGGTGATGAAGAACATACGAATCCGTTCAATTCCAATTAAAAATAGAAATTTATTAGCAATAAAACTAAGCCGCTTAAGCCAACGGTATTTATAGAGAGCTATATTAATTGGTTCCATCTAGAGAATTCCTTCTCTCGGAAATACCTCGTTTTTTCCCTTTTATGAATGAATTACAGGAATGAAGTATACGTCAAGTGGCGAACGAAAAAACTGAACCAGAATAAGAGGAGGAACGAAACTAATGAGCAGGTGTACAATCTAATTGCTTAGATCTAAATTGAAACAGTTAGATGTATGTACCTTTACATTACAGAAATGGTTAATTAAGTACGTCATTTTTTTGTGTGCGAACTTTGTCAGGTTATAATCGCAGTTTGGTATTAACTGCAGTGTTTAAAAAATACTGATTAATGAAATAAGACATAGATTAATCCACATAACAAAATGATTTACTTCCGTTCAGAAAATATAATCCGGTATGTTTCCTGTTCAATTTTTGAAAAGGTAAATTCCAATACGTGGAATGGAGGTATAATATAACTAGGTATATAAAATATTTGTAAATTGTTTCCTAAAGAATCACTATATCAGAAATCAAACCACAGTAAACATGTTGAAGAGTGTCCAATTTCAGTTCCTTTACCCCAAAAACATAAAACTATATGTCATGTGAATATATTTAATAAAATATTAAATATTAATACATACTAGGGAGGTCCAAACAAAATTTGTTCTTCCGGCCCTAGGCTTAAATCATAGTATTTGATTAGTTATTACTAATTCCAGAAGATTAGCTCATTTAATTAAGTTTTAGAGGTCGCTCATTGGTGTTTTATTTTCCATTCAAATTAAATGGGAAATGCGTCATTATTCGTTCGTGGTGCCGTTTCGCGAACAATTAAAGAAATTTATGGCAGCTCATATTATTTTCTGGTAGTCAGGAATCGTACAAAACATTTGCAGTGTCGGTAATGTAGGTATCTTTGTATTCTATTGGAATTTTTTATCCTAATGGCAGCATTGAACGTAATTTGAATGGGAAAATAAAACACCAATGGGCGACCTCTAAAACTTAATTAAATGAGCTAATCTTCTGGAATTAGTAACAACTAATCAAATACTATGATTTAAGTCTAGGGCACAGCACAAAACGATGAAGAGTTTCTATCCACATATCCCATACCTTACTTCTAACACCGCGCATTAAAAATTCCAATATAGACGGTGTCAATTTGAAAACTTCCCACAATTAATACATGACAATACAATTATACAAAACTGGCATGAAATACAAATTTGAATTCCCAGAATTTTAAAATATTTCAAAAAAGTAACAACACTAAAAATACTGTATTTACTGAGTGAAGTTTTTTTTTGCTATTATTGCATCGAATTTACGTTTAATTAATCACTTCCTAAAAAATGACGTGATTCCCATGTTAAATACGAGAATTCTTAATAACACCAACCATCACCGCTACCTACTTCCCTCTAATACGGTTAAGATATCTGTACTCACAGCGTGGTTATATCTCACATAAAAGTATAAGTGTAGTTATTGTTATATTCGTAAAATTCGTTCCTACTGTTTAATAAATGTATAATGACGTCATATCCAGTTAGTGCCATCTTTGACTGTTGGTGTATTAAAACAGTAGAAACAAATATATTAATTGTTCGAAGATCTTACAAAAATGTGTGTTTCGTGAGTTATCGAATTTGTCTAGACTTTTTATACCCTGTATATAACTACGATATATTGGTATCGTAGTAAGTAGAACAGCATCCAAGTTGATAATGGTTTTGGAAAGTCGAAACGTCAAAATATTAATTCAATTAGAATTAAAATGTCCCAAAAAGTATCCTTAATAATGTATTCATGGTTTTCAGATCATTCAGGTCATTCAGATTTTCGAAATTACATGTCTTTCGGTGATACAGTTCTTCCAAAATATCTCAAAACCAAAGAATATAGAGGCATTATATACCGACGTTAAGTTACTAATAAAATTGTTTAAAACTTGCCGAGTTAACCGTTTTCCTATCTCTTATAGTTTCCAAGATAGCAATACATTCGTTACCAGGTCTAAACACACTGAATAAATATTTTATTATGAACACCTTCACGCACATCTCAATATACTGGGGCAATTTTTTAAACCCTTCGTTAACCATGTAATAACTTAACCCTTTATCAGCTGAAGGTTCTTCCATACTACATACATTTTGCCCTAAAAATCTTAAAATATGATTAATACGTGCTTCTCTTTATAAGCTATAACAATGTATATATATAAATGGTGTCCCAAAATGTAAGATTTGAATTAAATAGAAAACACAGGTATTTTTCACATATTGAATTTGTTTTTATTGAAACATAAAGTATATAGGATAGAGTTATGTATGGAATAGCACATCGGGCAAATGACCTCCACAGCTTTGCTGGAAATTACGTACACTTTTGTCGAAATTTTCCAAAACCATTTTGCATAAATGTGGCTGATGCAGCGTTGAATCTCCTCCTTCAATGCACGGGTGGATGTGGACTTATTTACATAGAAATCCAATCAAAAGAACAATAAATCCAATGGTGTTAAATCACATGATCTAAAGGGCCAATTCTGGTCACCGAGTACACGACCAGGAAATGTCTCATGCAGTAGTTGGATTGTTTCACAGGCTGTATGGCATGTTGCACCGTCTTGTTGAAACCACATGTCGTCCACATCAATATCATCCAATTTAGGCAGAAAGAACCTGGTTTTTATGTCGCGATATCGAGCACAAGTAACAGTAAAATGAGCTTTAACCTTTAGGATGATTTTGCTCGAATGATCAGCATTCACTTGTTGTTCAATAATCAATTCAAGGAACTCTATTCGTTATGGCCATTTTTCGACTCGCCATTTTTTCAAGATTGCCGATGAACGTGTGGATCCATCTCTACCTCGTGAACTAGATAAATTAAAAACAGCTGAGTTAATCGAACTAATTTTAAACAATAGAGTTCCAGACAATGTGAACAGTGAAGTGATTAATAAATTCATGAAACGAACTGAAGTGATTTTAAAATCTTGTGAAAACAACTCCCTTCAGGATAACCTAACTTGTGATAAGAAAGAGTGCATCCAAAATTATTACAAACTTAAAAACGTGATAAGTGAAAAAAGCCTTGTGGAAAAACATATTCAGCTGATGAATCAAATAATTAGTGATTTAGAATATATAATTAATTTATTAAAATCTGGAACTCAAGGCATAACAGCCATCTCTCCATCTCTTTCAAAGGATAAAAATGAATCTACACAAAATAATGATAAGGAACAGTTAAACTTTGTTAGAATGCTATCTACCAGTATTAATACAAACCAATACTGTCAAGAAGGTGAATGGTATACAGTTTCTTACAAAAATCATAAATCTAAAAATAAACACAATGAACTACAAAAACAAGGATAAAACCCTCATACATTTACAG
The DNA here is from genome assembly GCA_029963805.1 of Aromia moschata. NCBI lineage: Eukaryota > Metazoa > Arthropoda > Insecta > Coleoptera > Cerambycidae > Aromia > Aromia moschata. The sequence continues at coordinate 3,719 of JAPWTK010000973.1, forward strand.
AAAACGAAGTTAATGCTGCAATAGTAAACAGTCAAGAAAATGTAAAGCTCAAAGCAGAATAAATATACTCCGCACCAAAGGAAACGTACAAGTATTGTAGGTGTAAATAAAGATATTTCCACTATAAAAACTGTTACAAAACTAGGATATTCCCTCCCAGTCACAACCCCTCCAAGAGTTAAGTAATTAGTTGTCTAAAACTGCTCCACATATAGAGTTCAAGTGTGAGACACTACATAATACGGGAAAAAATATGTTCTATGAAAGTCTCATTTTCAATACAGTACGTCAAAGATGTTTATAATCCTCAGATATGGCCTAATGGTGCATTAGTAAACAGATTTAAGTTTAAACAGCGAAATTTTCCAACTCCGGCCTCACAAAACAGACACGGATAATAAATTACACAGAAGAAAATCTACAATTCACGTCAACATCCTCTGAAGGTAACATAAACATTGTGCATCAAAATGTCCAGTGCCTAAAAATATAATTGAACAACTTGAAGTTTTTTTTGCTCGTAGAGAATATTGACATATTGTGTGTGTCAGAAAGCTGGATTTTAGAAAATTAAAAATGTTTAATACAGTTTCCTGGATATAGATTTATAAGTTGTTATTGTAGAAAACAGTTTGTTCACGGTGGCGTTTCATTAATAGTAAGAAAGTCACTAAATAATACTGAGATGTGTGATGTTGTTTGTTTAAGTTTGGATAAGATTTTTGAATGTGCAGCTATTAAATTAGGTATAAATAAAGTTACCTTTTATGTGTTATGTATATATAGGGCACCAAATTCGGATGTAGATTTATTTTGTCAACAATTTGAAAAGTGTTTAAATTTATTATACAGCAAACATACATACTGTAAGATAATTATATATGGGGATTTAAATATTAATTATTTAGATAAAAATAAGGAAACTAACTTACAGATTTGGTAAGATCGTTTTACATAAAACCGGTCTTTGAAGAACCTACTAGATTTTTCAATGAAAGTTTTTCTGCAATAGATTATATTTTCATAAATTTCAATGACGAATTAATTGAAAAAAAATTTAATAAATAATGGCTTACCAGATCACATGGCTCAAAAAATACTCATCAAAACTAACGTTATTAGCAAAGGTAAACCTTATAAATTTAGATCATATTCCCAAAAAAACATATGTCTATTTAGCGAGTATTTAAAGGCTGACACATGGGATACTGTATTTACTGAACACAACACCGAAGATAAATTTGCAGCTTTTTATGAAATATTGAATTTTTATTATGATATTAGTTTTAAGTATATAACTAAATATATAAATTGCAGTTCGACAAATAGAAATTGGATAACAACTGGCATAAAAGTTTCTTCAAAGCACTTAAAAGATTTGTTTAAACTAAAGCAAAAGGGATTGATAACAATAGAATATTATAAAAAATATAAAACTATTTACAATCGTGTTGTAAAACATGCCAAAAAAATGTATTTTGATAAAATCATCCTAAATTCTGAAAACAAAACAAAAACTGTGTGGAATATTATTAACTCGCAAATCAGAAGTAGAGATAATTACAGAAGTGCTGACACGGGTATGATGATAAATAATATTTTAGTTACTAATAGAACTGAAATATAAGTTTAATTCATACTTTGTAAATTTACCTTACTCTATAACTAATACTAATATAAATAGTAACAAATACATTCAAGTTCCAATTTTAATTAATGAAACGATTGCTCTAAATAATGTTACTGAATCGGAAATTGTAAGTCAATATATATATATAGTTTAAAAGATTCAAATTCTCTACGACCTTATAACATTTCATTGAAAGTCATTAAACAATGTGCTAATCTTCTCGCGAAACCTTTATGTAATATTATTAATCAGTGTTTCGCTGATGGACATTTTCCAGATTTGTTAAAGATATCAAAAGTGATATGCCTATTTAAAAAAGGTGATAGTAATTTAGTATGCAACTACCGTCCTATATCACTTCTGTCAGTTTTCTCGAAAATAATTGAAAAATTACTTGCTAATAGAATTATGGCGTTTCTTAAATTAAACAATATTTTATCGGAGAATCAACATGGCTTTAGAGAACAACATTCTACAATGACAGCACTGCTAAGCTTCTTAAACTGTATTTATCAAAAACTTGATGATGGTCACAAAGTAATGGCACTGTTTATTGATTTATCAAAAGCTTTTGACTGTGTAAACCATAACGTTTTACTCATAAAGCTGGAAGCCTATGGTTTACGTGGTCAATTTAAAAATATATTGAAATCTTACTTAATAAATAGAAAGCAATTTGTTGAATATTGTGGCAATAGATCATCTGACCTTAGTGCGAATATTGGAGGTCCCCAAGGTAATGTGCTGGGACCTCTATTGTTCTTATTATATATTAATGACATTGATGATATCTCATTTCATCCTGTGGTTGCTAATTATACATATAATGGTCTGATAAAACTTAACAACAAGTCTGTAGTTCAGGTTACTAACTTTAAGCTCCTTAGAATTTACATTGATATGAGTTTAAATTGGAAAGTTCATGTAGAGGCTGTTTGCAAAAAATGTTCAAGTATATGTTTTGCTTTGAAGAGACTTTGTCAAATTTCTAACAAGAACGTTGTAAAAATTTTCTTTTAATCAAATTTTGAATCTGCACTTAGATATGGTGTAATTTGTTGGGGAAATTCAAGTACTGCTAGTATTTTCAAAAAAGAGCCATACGATACATGTACAAACTAAAGTACCGTGAATCTTGCAGACAAACGTTCATTAAAGAAAAAATATTGACTTTACCTTGTTTATGTATATATTAGAGATACTAAAATTTTTCAAAGCAAACTTAAATAAATTCAATTTTCAAAATACTCGTATATATCATGACTACAATACACGATATGGGGAAAATTTGCAGTTTGCAATACACAGACTTGAATTATTTAAATCAAATCCTTTTATGCAGGTGCAGTACTTTATAACAAAATAAATATAAATGTTAGAAATAACAGCATGAAAAAATTTACATCATCTGTAAAAAAATATTTACTTGTTAATGCTTTCTATTCAGTTGATGCATATTTAACTTCACAGTTTAGTGTGTAAGTAATATTTTATTTTCTTTAAATATTTTCCTATTATTTTGTCCTAAATGTGACTTGTCCTATATCATATTTGTATGATCTATTGGATAAATAAATATATTATTATTATTAATATATGTCATTAGGCTGCAGTTCTTGTGTCAATTGAACTTTGTAAGCATGGAGATGGAGATCTGTAGTGGTGAGTGTACGCTGTAGAGAGCTTCTTGAAATTTGCAATTATTGTCCACGACGCCGAATCGATGGTCATGGACTTCACCAACTCTCTCACGCACTGCTTCGATATTATTTGAACGGCTTGTTATTGAACGGCCAGTGTGTTTATCGTCCCCAATTGATCCAGTCTCCCTGAATTTATCAATTATTACTCTCCACAGTTGACGAAGTTAAATCAATATTTCGACCATATTTTGTACGAAATTTGCGGAATGTATCAGCCAAACTTTCATTATTTTTTAAATATTGTTCAAAAATGAAAATGCGTTGTTCTTTCATGTAGTGCTCAATTTTTTACTACCCCTAAACTGTCAGCTGTCAAGCTGTTTTCTTTTTTTGGTTGCCAACACATTACCGCACAAATGACGGCAAATTCATATATTGCGTGAATTATGGAACACCCTTTGTTTAAACTTCAATTTATAAACTTGATTGTTTTTAGAAATAGTCAGTAAAAACTAACGTAACAAGATGTTTATCAGTTATTTACATGAGCGTGCATAAATAATGCGCTAAATCTTTCTGTAAACAAGGGTTTTTAGGAAACGTCTACGGTTTTCAGCCGACGCCGACGCGACAGTGTGTTTTTATTTAATATGTGTAAATGGGTACGTTTCGTATGAACACCGACATGACGTGACAAACCGACATTACTGTTGACACGGGCCCCTAGGAGCGCACACTTTTTCCGTGTGAAAAGGTCGTTGTAATATTTCATTCTAATTTCAAAAATAAAAACATGATTAGGATTTTATTCAGTCCTAAACAAACAGAGGAGAAGTGGAAACGCGGTGAAAAGGTAAAACGTGTTTTGGCGATGAATTTAAATTTACGACTTCAGACAGAGGAAGACATTAATTATTTTAAAAAAATAACTGCTGCAGTATCTGTTACATATTCCCTACGAAGTTAATATTAGATCGGATGCAGTTGCCGATTTGACGTTATGTGTGATAGCATGTTTAATGAATATTGAACTGTTATGTAAGTGAATTGTTTATTGTTGACCATTTCAACAATAAACAACAAGCAACATTTTCTTAATTTAAAAAAAAATGCGAGTTATGTAAAACTATGTTATATTAGTTTATACTATCTTTTTTTTGTTAAAACTTAAAAATCATTATTAAATAAATAAAAATATTCATTAGTGATTATTACACCCTGTAAGTTACAACTATAAACTACGCAATGGACTGTATAAGGCGAATAAAAGAAAAGAACTACTTACCACTTAGTAGAGTGGATCTCGTTTACCAGAATTTCGGTTATTTATGGAGTGCTATGGAAAAGGTACCAGGGGGGGTAAAAAGGAAAACTCCACAAAACGCCGAATTTTCTCTAACGTGATATCGATATATCTTTTTGTAAGCGTTCCGATCTAATTTCTATCTATTTCTATATGTATATATATTTTTTTTATTTTACTACTTCTTGTACAAAAAACCCTGAATAGGAACATGTACCGGTAGCGCCATCTCTTAAGCAATAGATCATTCATAGTGGCGCAAACATTCCCCCCGACCTGAAGCATTTCAGCAATTACATTTACTAACTAAACTACAATTACTAAATCTACTAATTCAACGATGATTAACACAAAAAAAAAAAAGAAAGAAAGAAAATAAAGAAAAAACATACAAAAAAAATATTAAGGCAAGTTTGGTTATTGTGTTGGTAAGGGACAAACCTTGACTACGGGTCTCTTATAGGTTCCAGATTTTGTTTTTACTGAAACCACCCTAACTTGTCCATCTTTACCCGGAAAAGTTTCAATTATAATACCTAATGGCCAACGAAGTGGAGGACTGTTAGGGAGTTCTAATAAGACTATAGTGCCGCATTTGATCGGAGTAGCCGGAGTAACCCAGCGCTGTCTAGCCTGAAGGCTCGTTAAATACTCAAGACGCCAACGTTTCCAATAATCTTGAATCATTCTATCTATCATTTGAAAACGGTCTAATCTATTAGGATTTTCTTGAGTAAGATCTTGGGAAGGTAACTGTTTCAGAGGAGTCAAAGTTAAAAAGTGAGCTGGCGTCAAGGCTAGAGGTTCTGCCGGATCTGAACTAAGAACACATAGAGGTCTAGAATTCAAAAGTGCTTCTATTTGAGTTAATAAAGTATTCATTTCTTCGTATGTTAATAGCTGTTGACCAATAACTCTCAATAAATGCGTTTTTAAACTGCGTACATTACTTTCCCATAATCCTCCAAAATGAGGGGTATATGGGGGATTTAATTTCCAATTGATTCCTCTATTAGCGAGTTCCAGGGCTACATTATTATTAAAATCGTTTGAGCCAACAAAAGAATACAGATCATCAAGGTAATTTTTTGCCCCTATGAAATTAGTACCACAATCTGAATACATATTCGTAACAAGACCTCGACGAGATACGAATCGTTTGAAAGCTGCTAGAAAATTTTCAGTCGACAAGTCTGACACTAATTCAAAGTGAATGGCTTTAGTTACAACACAAACAAAGACAGCAATATATGCCTTTTGTGATCGCACACCCCTTTTTCGGTAGGGTATAATTTGAAATGGTCCACAATAATCTACACCACTGTGTAAAAAGGCCTTAGATTCTTGTACTCTAAAAGCAGGAAGATCTCCCATCAGTGGAATTTGGGGTTTTGGATTTAATTTGAAACAAACATTGCATTTCTTAATCCGATGTCTTACAACATTGCGAGCGGATAAAATCCAATACTTCTGACGAAGTAATGACAAAACGAGATGTGGTCCAGTATGTAGGTTACTACAATGATAATGATCAATTAATAAATCTACGAAGCGGTCATGTTTTGGGAGTAAAATCGGATGCTGAGCATCAAATCCCAAATGCGAATTTACTAGACGGCCACCGACTCTTAGGAGGCCTTCATGTAGGAAAGGACGTAAATGTTTCAAAGACGACGAACAAGGATTACCACTAGTTTTTAACATTTTTATTTCAGAAGAAAAGTGAACATTTTGTATTGCCTTTAAAACGAACATTTCTGCCTTTAATAAATCATCTGCTAAGAACATTGAATGTTTAGGTAATAATTTGAGAAAACGGAGTACATAAACTACCGAATGCAATAATTTTAACCATGAGGAACATCGATCTGCCAACAAATAAAAAGCATGGACTTCCTTGGTTAAAGTTACCATGGAAATAGGTTTTTCCTCTAATTTGGTAAAATATTCTTTAACTGGATTAATAGGCCAACAAGAAAAGTCGTCTTTTAGCCACAAAGGACCAGATAACCATAGATGATTTTGAATGAAACTAGATGGTGACAAACCTCTAGACAAACAGTCGCTAATATTTTCTTTACCATTCACATGAAACCAGTTTTTAGGAGAAATTAGTTCTTGTATTTTTGATACCCTATTGGCCACGAAAGTGGTCCATCGGTAAGGGGAGAGTTCAACCAACTAAGTGCTACAGTGGAGTCCGACAGAGCGATAATATTTTCAATATTTAAAACATTGCAGTATGTCTTTTCTACAAATGAAAGTAATTTAGCTAACAAATGGCAAGCAAGCAATTCTAAACGAGGTATGGAGAGCACCTTTAAAGGAGACACTTTTAGTTTTAGCATACAAAAGACTAGTACTAACGCCTGTTGGGGATTTTATTCTAACATATACTACAGCCCCATAGGAAGTCTTACAAGCATCGGCAAATCCAATAAGACCTGCGATGCATTTATCAAATGCCCCAACATGTCTAGGAATACTAAAATTAGTTAAAAGGGGTAAAGAAGTTTGGAATTCATTCCACCACTGAACTATATCATCGGGAGGAGATTCATCCCAGTCCAATTTTAATATCCACATTTGTTTAATTAGTAATTTTGCCTTTAATGTGACAGGAGACAAAAATCCTAATGGATCAAAACAACGAGCCACTGTAGATAGAATATTTCTTTTTGGAACATCTCTTTTCAGTAATATCTAAAGAAAAAGATAATATATCCTCCTTTGGCTGCCACTGAAGACCTAATACCTTTAAGAAATGTATGTCGAAACTAACTGTCGAAGATGACCGATATTGTTGTGGAATTTGTTCCAAAAGTTTCTCAGAATTGGTAGCCCATTTAACTAATTCAAACCCACCTCGATGAAAAAGCTCTACTAATTCTTTGTACAAAATAATAGCTTGATCTACGGTAGCAGAACTAGTAATTAAATCATCCATATACATATGGTGCTTTACCACTTCTGCAGCAAGGCCAAGAGAAGATTGTTCATCATTAGCCAACTGGCGGACTGTTCTCAAAGCTAAAAATGGAGAAGATTTAATTCCAAATGAAACAGTATTGAGTTCGTACGTGGCTAAAGGTTCGTTTGGATGAGTTCTCCAAAGAATTCGTTGAAAACATCGAAATTTTTTATTTACCAGAATTTGCCGATACATTTGACGTAAATCAGCAATAAAAGCTATTGAAAATAATCTAAAATGAAGAAACATTGTAACCACATCCGTTTGCAACTTAGGTCCAGTGTACAACAAATCGTTCAGTGAGTAAGAAGAATCAGTTTTAGCACTAGCATCAAATACTATTCTAATAGGAGTACTACTAGAATCTGGTTTATATATAGCGTGATGAGGTATATAATATACGGGCGATGGACAATCGGTTTGATGTAATTTTGTCATGTGACCTTGCCGCAAATAATCTCGAATAATTTCTATATATTGTTCCCTAAAATTTTGATTAGTAAGGAGTTTCTTTTCTAAAGCTAAAAATCTACGTTCGGCCATTGTATAGGAGTCACCTAAATTCGTTGGGTCATATTGAAACGGAAGAGTGACTGTATAACGCCCGGACTTATCGCGACTAAATGTTTTTTCGAAAATTGCTTCGCACGCAACATCATCTGGATTAGCTACCGATGAGGAAGAAACATCTTCTGTTTCCCAGAAACGTTTTACTAAATTATCTAGAGACGGATCTACTATACTACAAAAACTAAGAGAAGCTGACGGTGACTCCCGTCATATGTACGGATCCCATCACAACATATCCTAAACTAGTCTCTATTGCAACTCGGAGCTTCTGAAGCACCAGTAACACGACCTTGGCCAATTAAGTAAGGATAAAGTTCGGCCCCAATTATCCCATCGATTTGATTTGGTTTATAAAACGTATCATCAGCTAAAGGAACGTCTGTAAGGTGTGACAGAGTTTTAAAATCAATTTCAACTTGAGGCAATCTACTTGTAATTTTGTCCACTACTAAAACTTCAACAGAATATTTTTTACTAGGATATATTCGCGAAACTATCATAATTTTAGAACAGCCATATATTTTACTACATAATGAGCCAATGCCCTGTACTTCTCTATAACACTTAGAAATTTTTAAGTTTAAGCGTTTACAAAAATCTAAAGTCAAAAAATTTGCTTGACTGCAACTGTCTAACAAGCATCTAGCAATATATAATTTTCCAGAAATATCGGGTATATTTACTTTTACAGTGGACAACAAGACCATTTTATTAGAATCCTCATTATGAGACTTAGCATTCACAGAACAATAATTTGCTACACTCTGTACGTTTGAAGTTGACGCAACCTCATTACTCGGGTTCATCTCTTGCGAATCTCCAGGAATATTAGATGAATTATATCCGGACGCCCTAGCTATACTATCAACACCGGCTATATCATTTTCAGTTTTATTAGGAGTTTTACTAGATTTCTTAAAATGTAACAGTGTATGATGACGCAATTTACAAGTCCTGCAATTAAAACTACTTTGACAGTTTATGACTTTGTGTGATCCTAAACAGTTCAGGCAAAAATTGTTGTTTCTAATAAAAGTATATCTATCTAATGGACACATACCGAGAAATTTAGAACACTCTGTAATAGGGTGATAATTATTTTTTGCAAACGTAGCATTTATTTTGACGAGATAAATTATTTTGCACCAGAAATGAATGGGTTTGTTTTTGGTTTATCATTTTTACTATCCAAAGAACTATTTAATTTTTTGTTAGGACTACGAATACAAATTTTTGCTTGTTCCTTAACAAATGTAACAATATCAGTGTAAGAGGGCATCTCAGTTTTTCTATGAGCATTTTCGAAAAGACGTTGTGTTTCAGGGTTAAGTTTGGAGAGGGCCAAGTACGCCAAAAATGTAATCATCTAATTCACTTATTTGCAATTTTTGTAACGATTTTACGGCCACATCGAATTTTTCTAAAAAAGCGTTTAAGCTGGTTGCAGTTTCTGTTTGCGCTTGTCTAAAATTAATAATTTGATCTAAATAATAATTAGCCGTAGCGCGTTTATCCGAATATTTGTCGACTAACGTCTGATAAATTATTCTGTAATTTTCTCCAGTCGGGGGCACACCCGAACAAACAGACAGCGCTGCGCCACTGAGGCTCCCAATCAAATAATGCACCCTATCAACATCACTTAAATTTCCGTTATGATGTATCAAACTATTGAAACATTCAATATAGGTTGGCCAGTCTTTTATATTTCCGCTAAAATTTGGAATTTGTAATTTTGGTAATTTAGGAATACCTCGATTGACGGACATATTTGTGGAATCATCATTTTTCAAAATTCTCCTTGCTGCAATTTTAATATGACAATACAATTCATCAAAAGCGTCTAAACTCTGAAAACAAGGGACATAATCAGAATTTATTTCGTATTCTACAGCTTGTATTTGATCTATGACTTCTAAAAATGCCGTTTTCGATTCTTCTAAAGTTTCATATCTAATACGAAAATAATCTAACTGAGCCGGTTCTTCCGTGCGTTTACTACTATCATACATTCGTTGAAAACGAGAAAAGTACTGTTGCTTTTTTGCAATCAATGTTTTTAGGCGTTGCTGTTTTTTTAGCTAGCTCGGCCATAATACTAATTACCCAAATATAATTAACGTATTGAAAGTATGGCTATATATGCAAATACCACTACAATACTAAATCTGTATGTCCTCTACCAACCAATAACAAAAAATAAGAAAATAGAATTTTAAAGAATTCAACTACAAATAACTGCTAAACTAAACTGTGGAATGTTTATGCCACTAAAATAAATGATAATAAACTAAAACCCAATAACTATTATGAAAAAGCTAAGAAATTTCGCCTAATCCGGCTCGAACTGAACCAAATTTTTATGTAAGTTACAACTATAAACTACGCAATGGACTGTATAAGGCGAATAAAAGAAAAGAACTACTTACCACTTAGTAGAGTGGATCTCGTTTACCAGAATTTCGGTTATTTATGGAGTGCTATGGAAAAGGTACCAGGGGGGTAAAGGAAAACTCCACAAAACGCCGAATTTTCTCTAACGTGATATCGATATATCTTTTTGTAAGCGTTCCGATCTAATTTCTATCTATTTCTATATGTATATATATTTTTTTATTTTACTACTTCTTGTACAAAAAACCCTGAATAGGAACATGTACCGGTAGCGCCATCTCTTAAGCAATAGATCATTCATAGTGGCGCAAACACACCCATTGGCTATAATAGCAAAAAAAACTTAAAATGAAAGTTGCAAGATAAATGGCGAAAAACCGTTTGCTCACCAGAAATTCTTGGTAACAGCTTTAGAAACGAAATAGTGGTATGAAATACAAATTATCTAAATGATTGTCATAACCTTGACAGATCTCGCGATTTCGAAAAAGTAATAAAAGTAAAAAGACGAGAGAAGAGGAATACAAATTTTCAAGATTTTCTCGTGAGATAGACATTTTTTAATGTTTCATTTCAAATTGTTTTTAGCTCACATAGCTATTAATAGCTATTAAGGCTTAATAATCACTTCCTAAAATATGACGTGGGTCCGATGTTTCTTACGAAAACACGACAATTTTAAATTACACTAACCGTCACCGATACCTAGTTATCCTTAATTATGTTAAGGGTAGGTAATTTCTCGACTCTAATTGTTAATAAATCATTTCTATGTAAAATATTCTAAACAACTTTTTCTGTGTGTGTTTATTAAGAATAATGTTTGAAAACAAGTCAACAGAAATAAATATAAATTTATAATTTAATTTTTAGATTTCTTCGCAAGCAATACCTATATATAAAGAGTTACCGATGAGTACCTATGGATAACGTCCCTTTCAAGATTTTTTGAGATTTTCAACTGAAAAGTTTGAATGTTGCAGGAACTGTTGATTAATGGTGAAACATCAGTAACATATCTAGATTTATCTGCTCCGTATTTAATGTGGTGGAATTGGTGATTTTCTTAGAACGTTTTTTTTTGTCTAGAAAGAAATTACTTTTTCATATACTACGCTTCCAGTAACCAGTTTTTGACATTCAGAAATCACAATTTGTATTCTCCGTTCCCACAAATGTTACTTTTTTACAATAGTTCATATAAAAAAATCGAAACCAAATACACTTTTTTGTCTGAGGTCACTATACTAACTACACTAACAAAGTCGACTAACTAATACATATATGTATTGCTCTCACGGAACAATGATTTGTTTTATATAATTCGTGGCAGCAATTTAACTTTTATTTAAACATACACAAGGGTTGTGGATAATTAAACTAAAAAAGCGATTATTTTTATAGAAAAGCGTAATTTTATGAAAATGTCACTGATCAGTGATCACTGAAAATTGAGGCATTCAGTTAATTACAACTCAATAAAGAGTATCCCAAAATAGGATCCATTTATTATTGTATTCGTCATTTTGATGTTCTATTACTATTTTACTACAGTATTCGTCAAAATATTGTTAAAATGTTATAGCGACATATATGAAATACATATAAATGTATTTATGTACAGGGTGATCGATTTATCATAGGAAGTGAGTGTTTCTCGGGAAACGGTTGAGTGAAATTAATTTTTTGTGAACGGTAAATCACTTTTATTCGTCTTTTTTTCAAGATACCTTTTTTACTTTACCAATACAAAGATATATTAATTGTGTGTTCTTTTGGTATTTAACTTTTTTTTTTGTATTATCAATATTTAAAAAGTTATGGCTCATCTGTTTTTCTCATATACTGTTATCTAAATGAATATAATTTCTGTAAAGAGTATATCAAATTACTTGCCTAAAGGCAAATAAATTCAACTAAACGAAGTTTAGTTTTTTAAACTAAAGTTTAGAAAACTAAAGCCAGAAGCTTCTGCCCTTTAAGACACAAAATAAAAAATATAGCTAACGACATTAATAGAAAACAATGTTAAGCATCGCGACTCCTCGATTATTTTTAATATTAAACCTAAAATTATTAATTCGTAATTTTTTTTCCTAACCTTTTTTTTCATATTTTCAAAAATTTTGTCCTATTCCCAAAATCTTATTTGGTCTACTAAAACATCCGCTTAAAAATATTATCAATCTAATAAATAGTCCATTTCAAAATTTCACACCATCTAATGCAAATTAGAACTAAGTAACAAACCGTATTCAACTTTCAAAACTACCAGGATTTATTTGCGAAAGTATGTGTTAAGAACAGTTTTTGGCTTAACTTTAAGTAAACACATACCTATTTATTGGAGAAATTGTTATTATTTTTTGAATTCGAATACAGACAAATGGGCTATACCCAAAAGAATTTGTGTTATGATTTGAAGCAATAAATTGCTGCTGCCTGTGCTGAATTAGGTGGAAATATTTTCAGAAAAGTAACTTCTAACGAACTAAGAAAGAAAACTAGAACCAAGAATACGTTACGAGATGTGGTTAAATAACAATGGTAGATATTGAATATTTATTAAATAATTCATTTTTAATTTTTCTGGTTGTTATTATTTTATTTACTCATTTGTAAATATTTAAATAGCAATTGTCTGTATATCGTTTATTGTTGAGGTATTTAAAGATATTTATTAATTATAAAGTACACAATATTTCAGCTAGCCAAACCTAGGTTTAATACATATATGTTTATGTATCATGTACATGTTGAACGAGCCATAGCATCCGAAAATTAAATTTCAAATTCTGCAATATTAACTGTACTACTGTACAGTTAATATTCATTGGGAAATCGGCCATAACTTTTTGAAATAAAAAAAGTATGAGAAAATCAGGTAGAGATTTTGCTAAAAAAAATTTCGACGTCGCGATGCTTTAGCATCATCAAACTATATTTTTTTATTTCCGTCTTAATTTTTAGTAAAAGCAAGTAAACTGATATATTCTTATATAGAAATTATAATCATTTAGCTAACAGTTTACGAGAAAAACAGATAGGACACTAAATAATAAATCGACCATAACGTTTTCAATATTCAAGATGTTCAAAAAAAATTTTAAATAAAAAAAGAACACACAATTAATATACCTTTGTAATGGTAAAGTAAAAAAGGTATGTTGCTGAAAAAAAAATCGTTTAGCGCCGTTAAAACATATTTTTTATTTTTGCCTTAATTTTGAGTGAAGGTGAGTAAAAGTGATTTATCGTTCACAAAAAATTAATTTCTCTCAGCCGTTTTCGAAAAAAAACTCACTTCCTATGATAAATCGATCATCTTGTACAACAAAAATTAGACACAAATCGACTGTCTGCGTATTCCATGATAAAATTAAAAGTGTACTTTGGGTAGAAATAAACGCAAATTAACACTCCCATTAGCCTAAGGAATCTGTAGCATAAATTTAGTTCAGGTGATGTTTTGAAGTAAAAATAGCTCCCAGAATGTAACAAATCGCCATATTTTTCCACACATGTCATAGACAGGTTACTTTGATCTCTTAAATACCAACTCCATGTTATTCAATATATCAACCCTGTCAGATGAAACTTGATATTTTTAATATATGCAGATGGCCGGTATGTTGCAGTGAGTTGTTTTTATAATATTCTTTGAGGCCAACAAAAATAATGAAGAACTCAGTGGGGCAGCGATATGAAAATAAACCTTTTTATAAGATCAATCCAAAGTAGCCGAATAACAAAAAATAATTACACATTTATGAATAATTGTAGGTTTAATCAATTAGAAACACGACAGAAAGTGATTCTCAAAAAAATACTATATTATGTTAATTTTTGGAGTCATTTAAGGTTAAAAGAGGTATTTTGGCCAAATTTCTTAGGTTGTAATGGGCGAATGCATTTTGTTTTAATGTTTTTTTTTTACAATAAAACAGTGTTATATCGGGAGCTCACTGCAAAAACCCCTTTAATACGTATGAGTGCCATATGAGACCAAAGTGGACTCACAATCCTTTGGGGCAATACGGCCACGTGAAGCCACAATGGTTTCACAGAACTAGCTTTTAATTTTTGCTGCATGGTTCCACGGTGGCTTCACAGACTGCATTTAAACATATTGAATCTTAAAGTAGACGGCCTATAGGACTCAAAAGTTATTTCGGCCCATGTCTGGTGAAGCCGACGTGACACCGCGGGACAATTTGATGTATTTATGGCTTATCTAACTTTTTTGTGTTTATCTTTTGTTTATGTTTTTTTTTGGTCAAGAATAAAACTACAATATATTGTTATAGGTAAAGCATGTTATAAATGTATTGTAATAGTAAAAACACTTAAAAATAATTATATTTTATGAAAATTCAGAAATTTATACAAAATTTCAAATACGTTTTTTAGTGTCACGAGTGTCATAAGTGCCAAAAAACAGCTTGGACAGTAATATTTATCGCATCCTATGCATTTCAAACAGCTTTGCTGGGTTTTTGAAGCAACTACTTTTCTTCCAAGTTCACGTGCCATTCTATCTGAAGCTTGTCATTGTCATGTCACTTATCATTCTATTCACAGCGTCTGAAGGTCAGAGCGGTCAGTGTCGTTATGGGCGTGTGGTAGGGAATAGTAGGGATACTGTGGTGCCACGTGACACCAGTGTGATGGTCAGAGCAGTCAATTCTGGTGTGGATGTGTGGTAGGGATACCGTGGTGACACGTTGGATTCATTTGGCCACTTGCTCTTCTGTGATATGTCCTGGCCTCGTGAGACCAATGTGTCACCATAAGAAGAAACATTAAAAATGCTAATTTATAAATAAATAAACGTATTTTTACAAGGATATTTGATTATTTATATAATCCCAAGAACACTCACATAAAAAAATTAAATGGCCTACGAGAGTATTTTTTATGGTATCTGGTGACATTCAACGTGTTAAGTTCATATTTGACCAACCTAGATGTCTGAACTATTAAGCCAAAAACTAGTAGAATAAATAGAATAATTACAATGCAATCATACTACCCTTTAAATGAGATTTTTAGTTTTTCCTAAACTAAACAGTTTGATGAAAAAAGCAGATTTTTCCTTTGACAACAAATGCTGTTAGATATCTCGACAATTACTTTTTCGGACTTATCGGATTTTTGCGATAACCCCACGATATCAGCTTTCAGCTTCAACAACCATTTTTATTTGTGTGACTCGTTTTGTACGAAATATAGGTCATATGAAAGCTTACAATACGGGTCATGCATATGACGCATTCAATCTCATGACTGGTAATGACTGGGTCCGGAAAGTGTGTTACAACGCAGAGTCGGACTCGTAATCTGTCATGTCATGGACGGAAGGAATATGAAAGAGATCAAAACGACTAGAGTAAAATATGTTAATAATGTACATATACCGATCGCTTGTGTCTTTCACTTATACTCGTATTCCAGTAGTCTTTCTGCATTTCTTTTCTTTAAAAACGTCTAAATGAATATTGTCGACCACATTCCACGAAAGGCTACATGCGCAAAACATTATACACAAATCAAACCAAAATTCCTCTTTTCTAACAGTACCATTCATATTTTGTTGATCGATATTTCAATCTAAATGTCTTTGCCACTCTCGGCTTCTACATAAAATATGTGATCCGTCTGTTGTAAAATCCTGGGAATGTTCAATCATATTTTTAACGACTGTGCCATTAGTGGAAAAATCCACACAAAATCAGATAATATGTGCCAGATACGTATGTACTCATGATTATTAGTATCTCGCGTCGATCTAGCTTACTGTACTAACAGACGACGGAACGTTCGCTACGCTATATGGATAAATTGCATATACCTTTCCTCGAATATATTTACTCGAATCTGCAGTTAAAGAGTCCTAGTGCGTTACCAGGTACGGTCAGTACCGTACGTACGCACGGGCAAGAAATACACTCGTATATAGTTTACAAGGCGCTCAAAACATACGCGCCTGCTGATAGATAAAATTTAAAATGAAGGTAATATGATAAAGTCGAAAGATCCTCCAGCAACTGAAGGCATGATCAGGGGGTGTTGATTCAGAAAGTAAATGCAAAAACTGATCATCTAACCATTATTAAATAATTGCAAGTTGAAGACTAATACTATAAGATACAGCTGCCAGGAATGTAAATAAAATTATATGTAAAAAATACTTTCTAAAAACAAGCTTCTATTATTTAGATATACTGATATGAAAAAAAGTTGTTTCCTTATTGGAGCAGTGCTGAATTCTATTTATAAGTGAACATAGTTCGCAAGTGGTGCGTGGATCCTAATAAAAGCAGTATGCGAGGTATCACTGAAATACAGATAGGTTATATATGTAATATGTTGCATTTATTATATTAAAAGCTTACCACTTATACCTACACGTGTGCAAAATTTCAAAACTGTAGCTTTATTAAAACTATTAAAATTTAAAAACAAATACACTAACAAAGTAACATGAAATTAATAATATGTACCTAATACTAAAGCTTGAAAAAAACATGTTCCTCCACAATAAATTGCAGGAACATCCGTTTTTTTCAGAACGTTAAAATTCTGAAAATTGATATGTTAGGAAGTTTCTGCGACCCTAACATCAAAAAAATCTACGAGATTCGCCTCTTGTAATTTCTGTTACTGGCCCAAGTAAGAGTTATTTATGGAAAAAAGTGCAAATAATGAGACTTTTACATACGTGGTTTACAGTTCAAGTCTAGAATTCTAGAACATTAAAGGCATATTTATTTCTTCACTAGCTAAATTTTACCTCGTTCAATTGGTATAAAAATGTTATTTCCATGTATGTCTGTTGGACCAACTATCTTTATTCCAAACGAGACGAAAACACTGAAACCATCCGTGGCAAATCCAACCGTTTATTGTTTAGCTGATCGAGCGCGGGTTGAACGAAATCTCTCGGAATAGAATTCCAAGCGAAATAATTTTTCATTTAAATTTTTTGAGAACACTAGTAAAGCTCCTATAACATGACGAATTATTCAAAGCTATTCTTAATTTATTGCGAATCTACCATAAGCCGAAATGAATTGCTTATTTGCAATGCAGATGCCGTTTTCGCGCTGTGGATCTCAACCTGACAGTTACTAAGGACGTAAATTAATATTACAGAATTGCCAGCTTGCAAGAAAACATTTTCGAGCAAAAAACACACTTTGCACGCTCACTGAAGGCAGTGAGTTTCCACAGACTGATACCTTTGCTTTAGTCTATCGGAAAGTTGTTTTTGTTGGACCTCCTAAATAATTTATGAACATACCTGGGAGTTGAGAACTAGAAAAAAATCTTCGCCAGGCTCTGGTTACCAACAAAAAAGTTATTTATCTTTTAAACCTGACGTAAACTGAACTGAGAATACTAATGCTTTATTTCGATGAAACTTGTTTATCTTAAAAGTTGTACGTGGGCTTTTTTTAAAGTTTTAGAGAAGGAAAAATAAGGATTCAGATAATATGCAAAAAAACGGCATACTGGTTTTCAATCGATGTACACGGTTGTAAACAAAATATAAAATAAAACATTATTTTGCAATTTTATGTTAACCAAACTTGCGATATCTACATAAGTAATTATTACTGGGTAGAAAAGTTTAATGGGTATTTTGAAGATTAAGCCCGAAGGCACATTGGATGCGGAAACGTGCGGATTATTCAAACGCGCGAAAATATACGCATATACATAATGCGCATGAATCAACCTGCCAGTAGTGTGATGGCTTGTGAGGGGTTTACATTAGTAGGTTAGGATCAGTTCTATCACTAATGCGTTTTGGCTTGGCAACGGACAGTCACAGGTACTTTGATTATCTTTTTTTATTAGTTTCAAAGAGTTAACTTTAAACGTGTTTTCTGCGAAAATTTCTTTATGTAACCATATCAATTTTTTAGTGTACAGTAAAGAGAAAAGGCCGTTCTTTCAGATATTGAGATAAAACCTACGGGTTGTCATTTAAAAAAAAATAAAGTTAGTCTCCATAACAACCAAATGTGAAAAGACAAATTTATTTCAAGTTGACATACACATACATAGCTAATAAACGGACGAAAAACTTTTATTGAGGACATTTTTTCGTATACTTATACGGTTATCAAACAAAAAAACAGGCATTATGCCACGACCTTTTTGTCACATTGTATATATTAACATATTATTATGTAATTAGTACTTTTTCTCTTACTCTTCCACGTCTTTCTTATGCCTCCAGGTTGGTAAATTAATATTCTTTTTTAATATATAAATTACATTAACAACGAACACTTTAGAGAGACACCTTCTCACCCATGTATAAATGCACAACCTTATTTTCAGAATAATTCCTTACCAGGGATCTGGCAAAAAAACGTGACACTATTTTTCATAAGAAGTAATTGCATTTTTAATTATTTGACCGTTAGCCAGTGACCTACATTAATCTCAAATCGATTGCAGTAGTTCTACACTCCTAATAAAATGGGTTATTTATGACTTATTTTCTGCCTTTGAAATGTAACAAACCAAAAAATAATTCTCGGTTTTATATCAACTACTTCTCAAGAATGATTTTTTTATTAAGAATGAATAGAGCAATGGTGTGTATATCCGGCAAACTTCTAGAAAAAGTAAATAGGGTACGATATTATTCACGAAAGTAATTGTGTAATTATAAAATATAGATCAGCACGTACTCTTCTATGAATAATCAATGTCGGTGCGCAAAAAACAAGTAGGTTGTTCTAAAAAACCTTTCGATGATGACACGCAAACTATGATGTTTAGGTAGGCGTTGGGATGGTTACATATTCTGGGACAAATAAAAAAAATGTTTTCAACACAAAGCTAATTGAAGCTGGCAGAGACCTGACATTATTTCAGAACACATGGATGTAAGTACATATGAGTACGATAGTAATACTACTGTTTAACATAAATAATTGAAAAATGGTAACTGAACAATTTTACGTCATACTGTTTATAAATACATTATAAAATTGGTAGACGACAACAATTTATTTTACAGTATAGAAGATATGTACATATAGTATAGAAAATCCGAAAACTGAAAATAATAATTTGCTTCAAAACGTTGCCAATTATAAATTAAAAAAAATTAAATACAAAAAGATACATGGTCCATACCATGTATCATAAACCATGGACCATAAACTTGATATATGGTCTATTCGGTTCGATTTTTTCAATTTTTTTCGACAAGATCTGTCTTTTAAAAAAAAATCCTATAAGTACAGAAAACATTTCTGGGGCATTTCTTGAAATACACTCATCTTTCTTTCTAATTTTTTTTTTAAATAAAAGTTGTCTATTGAGTTTATGTTTATGATGTTGTATATCTTTTTCAAATATCTAAAGTCGTGGTAACACATGTTACAAAATCGTTAATATATCATATATGATTATATCAACTACAACCCATTAAGATCAGATCATCACATTATATGCATCTCTGTAATTGTTTTATTTATTATCTGTTTGAATGATTTTGATGTCAAAATATAGGTAAAACAACTGATTTTTTTTAACAAAATGGTGCATTTCATATCCTCAACCTAAGATATACTTTAATATTTTGTTATGAGTTAAAAATTGAAAATGAGTTTTATGAACTATTTTTTGTCAAAAAAAAAATAATAACTGCAAAACTGTATCTGCGAAAAAAATGTATTTGTAAATTTTATTTTTCAATGAAAATTGGTATACACTAGTTTTAAAGTATGCTGAACACACTGGCGTCGTTGTTTTCCTGCTAAAAATTGTTCCTAAAGCTTTTTCTCAATGTTCGACCCCATCAGAAAAGTAGGCCTTGGATTAAAGTAAATAGTAAAAAAAATTAAATATGATATGCACTGTTTAGTTAAAAAAAAATATACCAGTTTCATGTCCTGTACATATTCATACCAAAATCGTTCAAATTGGATAATTAGTAAAAAAAAATTACAGGGGCGTACTAGTTCTGAAAGGGCCACACGTTATTTTAGTATATGATATATAAGTATTAAAGTTTCTTTTTAAACTGTGTGTCCATGATTTTAAACGTTAAACATTTAAAATAGCTCCATGTTCTTACATTGAAATAATTGTTATTACCTCTCTGCTAAAAAGATGCAAATAAGAACATACAGCGAGTTGGAGTACGAGAAATATTCCAGTTTTTTTATGGCTTTGCAATTATGTAGCAATCTGCGAGCTTGAGAGTTACGCAGTATACCAACTGTGCGCTATATTCTTGTATTACAACTACAAATTGACATTCAGAAGATTGATACTGTGCAAACATTTGGAGATAAAGAAAACCCTGATAAACGTTAAAACAAAGGTTTCACTCATTACCTTTATTTTCACCATCTACACACATATGTAGCTAGGTACAGTGTAAACAAGAATTCTGGAACACCCCTTGCAAAACGTCCGAAAAGACTAAAAAAGGTACTTTAAATTTTAAAAAATATATCAAAAAACGGCAAGTCTTTTGAAACATTTTTGTTCTGTTATTACAGTGGCGTATATCTCCAGGGTCAAAGGGATGAATTTTAGAAATACGAATCCCCATTTCTTGTTAGATAAAGTGAACGAGAACACTTTGTACTGGGTATTATAAATATAAAAAAAATATTAAACTACATTACAAGTTTCTGGAAAATTTCAAATAAATCTTAATTGGGAAAAATGATGTATTTATAACAAAAAACAAAACAAAATTAATAAACAATGAAGTGTTCACACCCAGGGAAGATTCTAGGGTGAGGGAGTGGCACGGGGGAACGTGCCTCCCACGAGACGGTTGATTTTGTCCATACAAAGACACAAAAGGAAATTATTTTAGATCCCAGAATAATTAAATTCGTTTCGTTTTGCATACGAACGCACAAGTTATCGCAAGTTGCAAAATTGAAAAAATACAGATAATAGACGGAAACGTCTTGTTTTTTTTTGCGGGGACCACCTCGAAAGAAAGGCAAATAGGTGTGCGCCAGTTTATCGAACAAAAAATAGAGGTTTTCATTTAAAAAATGAGCCTTTTCTGACTTGCAAACGTACACTACAGTAAACGGCAAATTTAAAGAACGGAAGAATTTAAAAGAAGACGGCAAATTTAAATTACCTTTTGTCCCCTTCTAGCATTAGAAATAGAAAGAATATTAACAGGAAATATTTTACGAAAGTTTTCAGTTGTTCAAGATTTCTTTTCCACACTGTATAATTGTGTGTGGAAGGGGTCTGTTACAAAATACTATTGACACACGCTATCTATCTACCGGCGTTGTGTATCGCACAACACAACAACAGCACAAATAATGTTGGCTGTCTAAAAGTGGATGTCACCGATAAACAGAAATTTGTTTTCCTAACGAGGAAGACACAAGGAGATCGGATGTCAGCGTGATATTTGTCATTTGAGGCGAACATAAGGCGCTCTACGAGCTCGTCGGATTTGAGAGACTTAACCGCGTTGAAAAATCTACTGCTTCTATAGAAATAATAGGATACATATGGGACATCGGTTTTTTGCGCTCGCTGGCTTATTTGGAATGCTAAAATCTATTTTAACACATCCTGTGAATGTGGTGACGATCATGGTGTACATAGTATTGTAACACTTTTTTACATGGTAAAAGCGTTTATTGTTTAATTACAATTAATTTGATCACGTTAATTACACAACTATCAACTTAAAATCGCACTCTAAATATCGCTACTAAATATCGATGTCTAAATATTACCCGGTATATCACTCTTGGGGGCTCGCTGTCGTGCTTATATACACCATTGCAAGCCTCTGGAACAATCTTCTAGCTGTGTTCGAATCGCCGAGAACCTCTATATTGTTGTAGTATCTTCCGGATTTTATCTTGTTGGCCCCAAATGTTTTGATGGTAGTAATCTCGTATAGGCAACCAACAATACACAGATGTTTTGCTGGTAGAATTTGTCACAGTATAGTTAAATAACATTCAAAGTCCACTTCAGAAATAAAAAATAATCAAAAGATTCTGATTCTGAAAAAGAAACTGATTTTTAGTTGACAAACTAAAAATCATAGTGAACTATTCAACTAGTGACACTAACAAATATAGGCATGGTGAAAAAATTTAAATTATTAATTGAGGCTTCATGGCGGATTCACATTTACACTTTTGTGGAGATTTTAGAGAGCAATACAAATTTAAAGCAATAGTATAGTACTTAATAAACTAAAATACTAAACTAATAAATATAACTTAGGACCCTTCATTACCCATCGAAAACCACAGTTCTCACATTTTTTTGTTCCATCCACAGCATTCTAGATGTAAAAATAAAGACTGAACTTTATAGAAATTTTTTTAATAAAAATTGATAATTTTAATGTCTTCATACTCAGTACGACCTATAAATTAAAATTATGGAACATACAGGGTGTCCCATTTAAAAAATTCAATTCCTATTTATTTTTCAGATCAAGTTTGGTTATGGAAAAGCGTGGAAAATGCTAAAAGACTCCAAATTTCGAGCCATAATCCAAAACCCAAAATGCTTATCTTTTACCGTTTATAATTTATTGACTGTCCCGTATCTTCGTAGACACCCGATATACTCACAAACTGAGAATTAAAATGCCAACATTTTTTTTGTTAGTTAATCTGATTGATTCAGATTCATCATTACAACCACGCATCATTAAGTTCATCATTCATGGAGAAAGCTTGAAGATAAAAAAAGAGCATCTATATTTATATCATAACATAGTATAAAACAAAGTCGCTTCCCGCTGTCTGTCTGTCCCTATGTATGCTTAGATCTTTAAAACTACGGAACGGATTTTGATGCGGTTTTTTTTAATAGATAGAGTGATTCAAGAGGAAGGTATATGTATAATACATGCATAATATAGTAGAGAAACACTGATAATTTTAGAGGTTTCTAATGTGATGTCGTAAACCGTGCGAAGCCGAGGAGGGTCGCTAGTATTATATAAATCTCTATATTTCTGTTTATTTATTTTGTAACTATTTATAATGTAGAATAACATAGTTCATTTAAATGGCTTACTTTTCTAAGAATATTGTTAAAAATACTTCTTCAGCTTGAACCTATCACAACTTCAGTCACCTGTCGCAACTGCACCTGTATTGGAAAGGATTTGAATGACTTAAAGTCAGTTACTTCATACCTTGAGAAGGAAGTTGGTGAACTCAAATCTGAGAATTCAGCCCTTTGTGTGAATAAAAATTTAAACTCTATTGACTTTAATGAAATAGTTTAAGATGTAATTGAATGGTAAGGAACGTTTGAAGAAGCACAACAAATGATAGGGCAAAAACCAATCAGTCTGAATTACACCACTCATCATAGCGTCCCGTCGTTTTGCCTTAGTTTTATCACATTGTTTTTATAGAGTTTGCGCTGTGTATTTTGGACTTCGCTGGCTGTTGTTTGGGTCTTTCTTGATGCAGCATGATGTGTTTTGATGTTATTTTTTATATCTACTATAAGTGTAAGGTCTGATACACGTATCACAAAAAATAGTGATTTATGAGCGTTATATCCTTTTGTGCTGAATTTAAAATACAATAATTATTTCCAAAATATGTCCCACAGTTATGTTAAAACATTTAAAGGGTGTGTTCAATAGGTGATTTTAAAGGTGGTCTTTTATATACAGGGTGTCTCAGCTTTTAGTTTACAGACTTTATCTGCTCACCCAGGATAGTTAGCAAAAAACTTTATATATAAAAGTTACTTGAATTCATAAGGCCTATAAAATGACACATTCCGTTTGACATGTGCTAGTGACCTTGAGGTTATGTCAGTGTTAATATAAGTTTTTTAAATACAACACCCTGTATTTTTCGACATTTTTGTATTTATCGAACAATTCTACACATATTTCATGTAACATACCCTATACATATCTTCAACCGTTTTCGAAAGTCAAACAGCTATTATTTTACAATACAAAGAATTTTCAATTTGCCTTGTCAGTTTTGAAACAATTGAGAGGCATTGTTAAAAGTAATTTTTTAATTAGATCAGTGGGATATTTCAGGAATTATAAGCAATTAGTTTAATAAATTTTCAAATTGAGCTCCATCAGTTTGGACACAAGCTTCTTAATGGCGTATTAATCCTCTATTGAATGTTAAAAAAGATAACACAAATCTAATTTTTAGGTATTAAACCGAGAGTGACAAATCGCGACTTTTCTTTTTTGACAAGTTTTTCACAATTAATAAATTGCGTGTCTCAATTGTTTCAAAACTGACAAGGCAAACTGAAAATTCTTTGTATTGTAAAATAATAGCTGTTTGACTTTGAAAATCTCGAAAACGGTTGAAGATAGGTATAGGGTATGTTACATGAAATATGTGTAGAATTGTTCGGTAAATACAAAAATGTCGAAAAATACAGGGCGTTGTATTAAAAAAACTTATATTGACACTGACATAACCGCAAGGTCACTAGCACATGCCAAACGGAATATGTTATATTATAGGTGTCATGAATTCAAGTAACTTTTATATATAAAGTTTACAAAAGTAAACTAAAAGCTGAGACACTCAGTATACCTATTTTTTTCGATTAGAGCCCTACCTGCAAAGTTATTCGCACAGACCAGCCAAAATATCGTGTTTAATTGTTTCTCAATAACGAAATACCTTAATAAGAGTTGAATATTTGGTGTACCTACAGGTATGTGTTCTGCTAACAGAAGGACATCTTGGGGTACAATTTTTATTTTTTAGAAACAGACAACCCCTATTTCCTTTTTGTGTCATAATATTTTCATATGTTGATTTTTAACACTACAATAATATGCACAATATAACACAGTTCTTTTGAAAACTTTTTTACCTCTTTCTATTTTTTCGAATATGCAACGGTTATCTAGGAAAAGAATTAAACTCTTTTTATTGTCCTATTTAAACTGTAAATAAAAATTCGTAAAAACGCATATTATGCATATGTCACTTTAATGTTTCTTTTAATTTCACTTTAGAAAGTATTTGGCATTTGTCCAATGTCAGTTAGTAAGTTAGTCGCATGTACATATGTAGTTAGTACGCCTCATTTATTTTCTTAAAAATGTTTCCAACAGCACATAGAAACTAATTGAACTACGTAGATACAACTAACTTATTAATTTACATTGGACAAATGTCAAATACTTTCTAAAGTGCAATTAAAGAGAAACACTAAAGTGACACATGCCTACTATGCGTTTTTATTATTTTATATTCACAGTTTAAATAGGACAATAAAACGAGTTTAATTATTTTCCTTGATAACCGTTGCATATTCGAAAAAATATAAAGAGGTAAAAAAAGTCTTCAAAGGAACTGTGCTAGGTATATGGTGAATATTTTTTTGGGTGTTAAAAATTAAAACGTTACGACACAAAAATGAACGAGTAACTTTGCAGGGAGATCTCTAATGCAAAGAAAATATTTATATGAAAGACCCCCATTAAAATCGCCTATGGAATACATCCCTAAAACATAATTATGGGACACCCTGTATATTCATGAAATTATAGAATTTATAGTGAATTCAACGAGAAGCACATATATTTTCTTCCATGTATATGGTTCAGAGAAGAATTGAACTGCGAAACTCGATTTTTACCGGAAATCCATTATAACAGATACTAATTGGACCCCAGAGACAGCTATCCATTATTCATGATAAAGTATCCTTCTTGCTAAAATCTACGGGATATAATTAGAGCAAAACAAAAAGGATCTGACAATATTCAAAATATTTAACGGGGCAGCCCAAAATTTAAATGCGATTAAATTAGCTCGAAATGGAGCATAACCGTATAAACTGGCAATTTCAGATGGTTCAGCTCTTTTCCAACAATATGCAAATGAAATTAAATAGAATATTTTTTGTCTAATTTGGTGTGATTTAACATTTACTATAGATAAATTGTATAGGAGCGTGCTTACGGAAGTTTGCAGGGGAAATCAGGTTTCAATTTGGATCAGCATCGGCAGATGTAATATCACCGAAAAGAGGCAAATTTATCTGTAATACTTAAATGGACTAAATTGCAGTGGCGAAGCGTACGGGTAGACCAGGTAGACATTGTCTACCCAAAATTATTTCCTTTTTTTTGAATAAAAATATTTATGTATTTTAATTTTCCAATTATTGTATTCAAATTAATTTCCTGATGCCGACCGACCGAAATTACATAATATTATATTATATCATGTTATTTCAATGTCCTGTTATCTGTTCTCTTAATTCTCTAAATTCTCAGTAACTAATCTAGAGTCCGACGCGACATTAAGTAATAGCCGGGTAAACATTTCCGAATTTGTCTAACCTATTTGCCAGCGGCAGGCGATTGCACGTAGCACACCGCATTGGCATATCCGCGGAAATTGGGCCGATATGCGGGTATCAAAGACAAAACATAATTTGTCTACTGTAGTCGACGAGCTAAGTATTGCGCTGCTGCCCCGTCTGTATACGGCGGGATTGGACGTATGCGAATTCGCGAATGCATGTGGTCAACTGCAATTGTTGCAATACTCCTCTCCTCCGCTCACCGCGCGCCCGTTTGAGTTTGTAGATTATTCTTATTATACTATATTTTAATTTTCTATTTATTCTGGGTTGTGTTTTAAATTGGTCATTGCTTTAATTGTTTCGTTGTGCGTTGAGTAATAAATAATAGATATTGAAAATAGGTAATAAAATGACAAATATAGAAGATCGTATCGTTTACGTTAAAGAACATGGTTTTTCTTCGCTGTTTCTAGAAGAAAAGTTGAATTTAAATAAATTCCCAAAAGCGACCTGACTTGAATCTATCGCAAAAATACGGAAAAACCGTTCGTAAATTCCAAATAGGTTGGTATGAATCTCTTACCTGGTTGACTGGAAGTGTAAGCACGAATGTAGTCTATTGTTTTCCTTGTGTTCTTTTTGGTGGAGAGAGGTGTTTTTTCCCAAAAAAAAAATCTTTGCGAAAAATTTTTCTCCTCACGGAGACTGCTGATTCAAAAAATAAAGGTATATATTGTATGTAATTTTTTTTTTGCTAAACATATCGCGTATCATACGATATGAAACAAATACCAATTTTTTTGGAAATTTTTGGAAATATGCACTAGATCTACTTGCTATGGAAGAGTCTGCTATGAAAGACCACTTGGAAAGCAGTTCAGTTTTCAAAGGAACATCGAGTGACATTCAAAATGACCTTATCGAATCTGTGAAATACGTAGTTCACCAAATAATTTTGGACAAACTGAAAAATATTGGTTTTGTTTCTGTTCAAGCAAACGAGACAACATATGTCTCATGTCCAGCGCAATTTTACATAATTCTAAGGTACATTTACAAAAACGAAATAGTTGAGAGATTTCTTGGATTTTATGATGTCTCTAGTAATAAAACGGCAGTTGGACTTTAGTTTAGATACTTTAACACAATATAACTAAGACGTTTGTCCAATTTTTATTTTTTATTCCCAATGTCTACCCAAGAAAAAATCTCACGCTTCGCCACTGCTAAATTGACAGAGTTAGTGACATTTTTGGTAACGCAGGAATTTTATTATTATTGGGCTTGAGGTGGGTTTCTATACACTAGTGTAACTTTTGAATGAACTGGCCTGGGTCGCATCACGCCACCAGGTCGCGACAGCCCGCAAGAGTACCTACACATTTAATACTGGAAGCCCCGCATGTAAAACTGCGTAAGAGTATCCCGCGTCCCCGCAGCGAGATGGCGTACTACTGCGCATACGCGGGCTCTGGAGCGTTTTCGGGAAGGATCAATGCCGTGTGTAGCATGGGCAAGAAATACACGCGTATATAATATACAAGATGCTTAAAAATATGGTGTATACTTTCATTGTCATAAAGTGTTATAGTTCCGATCTCTGCGTTGCCGCCCACATTTCCGAACCTTAGTCATAACGACTCAGGGTACAAGGAACTAATATTATGCGTCAAAGTTGAGTTACAAATACAAATAATTAAATCACATTAAATCGCGTGAATTCTTTGAAGTAGCGGACGAGCGAAAAACATGCACAGTGCTGGCGCACAGACTTGCAATGTGAAGTTTATGTGAGAATGTGAATCATGAGTCGTCAAAGAGGATAAACACCATAAGCCCGGGTGCCCATTGGATGCGGAAAAGTGCAGATTATTCAAAAGCACGAAAATATACGTTTATATGTGCACCAATTAACCTGGCAGTAGTGTGAGTTACTATCATTAATGCGTTTTGGCGAAATAACGGACATTCGCACATTCGCACGTTACTGCATCCGGTGTGAGTTCGGGTTAACGAACGAAATTTATTGATTTTTCATTACAAACAAAGCAAATTTGATACCAGCTATCACAAACTTAATTAACAGGAGTCATTCGACAGAAGAATAGTAGTAATCTAGGCGACCTATGTCAAAAAGTATCAAAATACGACAAAATAGTCCATAAAAGAAGTCTCAACGGTTTTATATATAGGAAACCGTCCTGATTAAAGATCCGAGAAGGCGAATCACGCAAGTGCCATCATGTTTTAAATAAATAAATTATTTCTGAAACACAATGTTTTTCAAAAGTCGAATTATCTCGAAAGGTATGCGTCTTACGAAAAATTATCAAGAGACAAAAGTTGTCTCCTGATTCCCATTATTGCAAAATTATTTTTTAACGAGAAATCGAGCAAAATTTGCGAAAAAAAAACCGTTTTTAAACAAATTTTTATCTCGGTTAATAATAATCGTATCGTCATGAAACTTTCCAAAAGTTGCCTTTTTTTATTGTTAATAAGTCCCCGCAATCGGCATTCTGTGCGACAAATAGTTCCCAAGTTATAATCAATTGAATGCGGGAAATCGCTAATTGTTAACAATTTGTTATAACAAAATAGGGGCTTTTCGCAAGTGCCAAAATTTTCTTACACATCTCATGAGCTATCTACTTCTAAAATTTGAAAAGTCTGTGTTCATTAATTACGTCGCAGTCGCGTGCAAAAAAACGAGCGCGCCGGAGCTGCCGGGAGCGGTGGAGGGGGAAGGCGCGCCGATTCTCGTCGTTCACTGCGGCGAAGCCACGAATTTGAATTATTCAAACAGTTAATAATAAGCCGCGCTTTGTTAATAACGCGACTGTGACGTAATTAATGAACGCAGACTTTTCAAATTTTAAGAATAGATATATCTCATGAGATAAGCTAAAAGTTGCTTCGCTAAGCTAAAGTTGCTAAAAGCGCTAGTCGACAAGTTTATTAGGAGCGGAGATACGAGCCAAAAACTTTGACGTTAAACATCTCAACTATACCTCCAGAAAATTTGTTATAAACAACGCTATAATTAATTTATCGATATTCCGCATACGGCATATGATAAAGGACATCTAACTGTATGTGTAAGACAATTTTGACACTTGCGAAAAGCCCCTATTTTGTTATAACAAATTGTTAACAATTAGCAATTTTCCGGATTCAATTGATTATAACTCGGGAACTATTTGTCGCACAGAATGCCGATTGCGGGAACTTATGAACAATAAAAAAGGCAACTTTTTGGAAAGTTTCATAGTGATACGATTATTATTAACCGAGATAACTAAATTTGTTTAAAAACGGGTTTTTTTCGCAAATTTTGCTCGATTTCTCGTTAAAAAAATTAATTTTGCATCAACCGGAAACACAAATTTCGAAGGGATTTTTAATAGTAATCAACTTTTGTCTCTTGATAATTTTTCGTAAAACCCATTCTTTTCGAGATAATTCGACTTTAATCGAAAAAAATGGTGTTTCAGAAGTAATTTGTTTATTTAAAACATGATGCAGGCACTTGCGTGATTCCGCCTTCTCGGATCTTTAATCAGGAAGGTTTCCTCTGTATGAAACCGTTGAGACTTCTTTTACGGACTATTTTGTCAGGCCGAAACATAGATCGCCTGGACTATAGTATGTCATAAACAAAATGCCCGCTACAAAAACTCTGGTCCTATCAATAATGAAATTAAAACGAATGTTTAGCGAAAATTTACAGAAGGTGATCAGAGATGGAATGTCCGAAAATTATAAAAAGATCCCAGTATGAACGCCGTACAGCCTCAGATTTCCATCAGTATCTTGAGAAAGCAGTTAACCCAGAAACAATTTCGTATAATTGCGGAATCATGGTCTACGAAGTCGGATAGCGAGAAAAGAACCATAAATTTTGCCTGTAAATCGCCGCAAACATTTAGATTTTGCGAATAATTTTGAAAACAAAGGTTTTGATTATTGGAATAATGACATTTTTCCAAAAAATAACATTTTTTCCACTCGTCAAAATCTTTGTTTTCAAAATTCTTCCTAGTTAGTTTCTTGTACCCTTTTGCGTTGTTATTATATATTGTTATTTGACATATGTGTTCTGTTTTAAGTTATAAATAAAAATATATGGGTCATTCCACCAATTAAAGTTATATTTAGGGGGCGACCCCCGCCGGTTTTATTCAAACTTTGTGTAACTGTTCTATATAATGAAACAAAAATTCTCTGAAAATTTCAGCATTTAATATACACACGTTTCGAAGTTACGATATTTTAAATTTTTGAAAAAAAAAAATTTTTCAACCGTTAATTTTTCTAATGGAAAAAAATTATTTATAGAAATACAATTTTGACAGTTTTTGATGGAAAAAAATCTCAGCTTTCCAATGAAAATATTCATTTTTCACTACATATTACTGAAGACTAAACAATTCAATTTAAGTAGAAAAAAACAATTTTTTTGACTGTGCGGTGCGAGCTACGTCAAATTTGATATTTTTTTCTGAAAGCTGAGAATTTTTCCCATCAAATATGTCATTTTCAGGATGGGCATATTTTTTGTTTAAATACAATTAATAATTGTTCAAATACTTGCCATTGAATTAATAACTTTTTTGAAACAGTAAAATAATTTCAAGATAGTTTTTTATTTTTACGTTTTGAATTTGCCGCTGAAATAATCATATTAGGTATACCGTGTGTGTAAAGCCGACATCGGCCAGTTATGAAAAAGGACAAACAGAAGTGAGACGACAGGCATCGAAGGTAGTGAGGGAATAAGACCGGCACTCTCACCACCTGTGCTTGTTGTTAAAACGAGAAGTGTAGCATTTGTCCTTTTTCACAACTGGGCGATGTCGCCTTTACACATACTGTATACTATCTTGTTTAATTGAACTACTTTACCCTACCTGAATTTTTGGGCTTAATTTTCAAAATGGCGTCCAAAGTTCGCAAAAAACATTTGTTTTCATTTATAAAAAAACTAAATATTTTAGAAAAAATGTTTCAAACAAAAGTTGTAGAAATTTTTAATACGGATCGAATAAGCCGAATAAACCTGTTTTGATCGATAAAGAAATTAATTAGTTATTGCAAAAAAATCGCTAAAAATCGCAATTTTTTCAAATATCTCAAAGAATCTCTCATAAATAAATATTTGTTTAAGAAACTTGGTGAAAGGATAACTCTTGGTGAACAAAATAAAATGATTTTTCCAGAATAGAAAAATATGTTATAGTTTTTGCAAAAAATCGAGATTTTCGAGAAAAAAAAAGCGTTTTTGTAAAACCCCATAATTCATAGACCTTCCCCCTTCCTATCTTTAGGAACGGGGTTGGGCTTAAAATTTTCTTTAATAATCACACTATTATGTGCAAATATTGCGCGAGAAAATTTTACAGGCGTCGATTTTACTTTCATCAAAAAAAGACTATTTAGTCAAAAAGGACGTTCTGGAGCGATACTCTACATCAAAAACGGTGAAAGGGACACAAACATTGCACACGTTTTTACCAATTGATAAAGACATAGGATATGCTTACATCAAAACTGTATCGACATCCCCAAAAAATTCAAAAATAAAAGTTTTTTAATCGTAGAGTGTTCATGTCATATTTATTTGTATTTAAACAAAAAATATGCACATCTTGAAAATGACATATTTGATGGGAAAAGATCTCAGATTTCAGAAAAAAATATCAAATTTGACGTAGCTCACGCCGCACAGTCAAAAAAATCGTTTTTTCTGCTTTAATTGAATTTTTAAGGGTCTTCAGTAATATGTAGTGAAAAATGAATGTTTTCATTGGAAAGCTGAGCATTTTCTCTTTCAAAAACTGTCCAAATCTTGTTTTTATAAATAATTTTTTTTCCATTAGAAAAATTAACGAAATAGTTGAAAAAAAATTATTTTTCAAAAAATTCAAAATAGCATAACTTCGAAACGGATGTATATTAAGGGCTGAAATTTTCAGGGATTTTTTTTCATTATAGAGAACAGTTACACAAAGTTTGAATAAAATCGGCGGGGGTCGCTCCGTAAAAATAACTATTTGGTGGAATGACCCATATGCTTTCTTGAAAGTGTACGAGTTTGGTTCTGACTGACTGTACCTGTCAAATACATCAACAATTCGCTAAGTAATATTCTGACAAATAGTCAGTTAGTTTCACAACGCGCGCGCGATATTTCTAACAAATTACCTGTCACTGATCAGGATAGCGAAAAATTCGAGGTGTTACCGAAATATCGGCGACGACCGCCGCGGCTGCGACAAGATAAACAGGAAGAACGAATTAGAAAGTCGAACAAACAAATCTGACAGTTTTACGATATGGCGCCCTAACGATTCAATTGAGCGCGCTCTGACCCACATCCAGTACGGTGCACTATTACTCATTCGCACTTTTCGAGACGGCATATTTCAATAAGTGGCCCCTGACAGATTACGAACTAATGATAGTTGGAGTTAACGACTTAAAACGTCAATATCTTGTGCGATGAAAACGGTCCGCTGTGACAAATTACACGGGACCCGGCTGTCGGACGACGCCTCCGATGAAATTAGACCGGCATGCCTACAAATTAGCTTAGTTAAAGTTTATTAAAACGTCTTTAACCGTGGCTGGTCCTACTTGTTCGACTTGGCAACGTGATAAGGAGAGAACACGTGTACCTATCCGAGTATTTTTACAGATTCTGGAATGGAACTGGAACATTCAGCCTTCATTCAGAATAACTTACAGTCTATTCAACAAATAATGAAATGAATAATCACTAGGGTCCGGAAAAGTATGCTGTCACGCAGAGCCGGCCCTATACAACTCTATGATAATTAAAGTATAAACCGTATTTTTTTAAGTGCACATTTCTTGCTCTTGTATACCCACGTCACTGAGTGTGCGTAGAATGTCACCGGACTCCTGTCGAGCTATTCCCGTGCGCTAATCCAGGATACCGTAATTCAATTTCTCCGTAAGACAGCGAACTATTCCGATGCTGATAGGTGTCCAATTACTTTACTATTTTAAAATAGACTGCTGCGTTATAGCACACGTCACAATCACACACTACAAACCGACAAAAATATTTGGAATGCGGTGCTTTCCTTCCTCATCAGTAAAGTCGAAAAAATCGCGGATCCTGACAGAACCGCACTAAGGAGAAAAGGTAACAGTGACAAATGGAATTATAGGTTAAATAAAACTTTAAAAATCAAAAAAATTTACTCCAAAATCTGGTAATGGCTTATTAAATAAAAAAAAAAAAAAGAAAACTGGACGTTTCCACGAAAACGAACTACTACACTTTTCTGACGCGCGTTTCGCCAACCAAGTTGGCATCTTCAGGAGAAGATTAAAACTTTAAAATTAAGAGTTTTAATCTTCTCCTGAAGATGCCAACTGCAACTAAAAAGTATATTGTGTTTCGTGGAAAACGTCCTTTTTTTTTTTTTTTTTTTTATAACATACAAAATTTTTATAAAATTTTTTGTTACAAGTTTTAATTAAAAGTTTTATTATAACCTATAATATTTGGGTGTAATAATCAGTCCTATAATGTGGATCCCCTTACAATATTCCACAAACAATTCTTCTTACAAAACTTTAAAATTAAGAGTTTTAATCTTCTCCTGAAGATGCCAACTTGGTTGGCGAAACGCGCGTCGAGAAAAGTGTAATAGTTCGGTGTTTCGTGGAAAACGTCCAGTTTTTTGTTTCTACGCCGAAGGTTCCAGTACCCACTCCAGACTTATTAAATATTTGTGATTTCTTTTTCTCACAGTTATCAAGTGTGAAAACTTACTATTTAATTTATTTATTTTATTTATTGTTAGAAAATACCAGAAATGCTAGTATGTAACACACACAAATTGTAATTCCCATAACTTTAAGAGATCTCGAGATTTCAAAAAAGTAACCAGAATAAAAAATACTTTTAGTTACACCAGTCATCATTTCTATCTATTACTTATTAATATGGTTCTATTAGGGTACGCGAGATTCTCGACTCTACTCATCGGTTGGGGTATACAGTGTGGCGTATACATCTCTTTACGTTACGTATAATAAAACATGTCTATTAGTTCAAATTTAGTCACATTAACTCACAAAGGTTTACTAATACCCAATAAATCAATAAAATGCTCCACTCCAACAAATTGTACTTATTTTTCATACTCGATTGTCAACTGATTATACCAGGCAACAAATTGAAAAATAGACCATACTTCTTTCGCACAACTAACATTTATTTTATATAGTGACTTGAAACAATAGCATCAGTATGTATGTACATACCGATTGCTTCACCCCATCACAGCAAATGTTTAATTCTGCGTGGATTTTAGTGATTCTATTAGGCGCATGGTCTATGATTGTAGCCAAATAGCTTTATTTATTTTTTTAATAGTAAATTAGCCCAGTTGATGCGTAGCCTCAGCAGGGTTCAGCTTGCATTAATTAGATGACTGATTCTTTTTGCTCACGCCTTCTCCGGTTGTGACACAATGTCATTCCCTTTTGGGCATGCCAAGACCAAAATATGTGTCCTTGAAAATAACCCTGCATTAAAGAAACGGCTCTATTTTTTTGAGGAAAATCAAGATTTCAACTTCCGTAGAATGCGAACCACATGGCATAACATTAAATTTGACAATGCATTTTGTAGAACATTCTGCCTACTTCAATTTCGGAACGTATAAAATTTTCTGTAGCATGAGTCGTTCAGAAGATATATACGCAAAAAACTAAAAAAAGTGCGAAATATTCTTGGTTTTTCACCTGCCAAAAGTTCTCCCTTCGGCTTTCGAGGTCGAAAACTTTTAGTTTTACATTTCCCACCTTGTACCAAACAGTCCTACAAAAAAATAATTTGTCCTAATTAATGCAAGGTGGAGTGTTTTTATCAATTGGACTATATGCATATTTCATTTAATTTACAAACCACTCTTATAGTGCATAAAATAAACCTGGGCTGCAATCATAGCCCACGCGCCGAACGTGTGGGTGATCGCCGAAGGAGTGAGTGATTTAATTCTCGTGGATGGCGTTCTGGAAGGTGGGCATGGCCTAACATTACGTCACAGAAGCCCCTATCCAATAAAATTATCACACCTTTCTCACTCCATTACTATCTGCTAATTTCAACGGACGCATATTGTATATGTTATGTCAATGAGTAAAAATAAGTTGCAAACATTTTTGCATTATCTAAACAAAATAATTTCCCGTGAATACAAAAGAATTACAGTTTGTGGAGTATCGTATTAATTCCGTGTTCTCTTGCTTGTCAAGGTCCCAATCCCCGGTTTTCTCTGATGTGACAATACTGGAGTGGCAGAGAACTATCAACACTTGTCATCCATCACGGTAATGTCCCGTCTAGTGAGAGCACTCTACCTGCTCCTACGCTACATCGCTACAGGCATCGATGTTTTCAGGAAAAAAAGTCCAGATCAGCATTTAAAAAAATTATGTTTGTAGCTGGTTAAACTTGCCATAATTTTGTACTTGGTCAATAATTTCTCAACTATGTGGAGGTAGTAAGGATAACGATTGTTTTTCAGAAAATTGGAATTACATTCCCAAACATAGTCTAGTTCTCTCGATATGTAGGTACTTTACTCACTAACTGCAATATTTTCGTATGTTTGAATGAACAAAAATACCTTTTTTTTTTACTTTGCATATGGCAAAAGGCATTCATCGAATACTACGCGAAACAGCTACCAGGCTTTGGTAATGTCTCAACAAATTGTTTCATCAGTGGCGGTTGGTCGCATTTGAAGTTCTTGTCATCGTATTCCAGAGGGTGTGCTTACTCGAGAAAAAAAATCAGAAAACGTGTGCCCCATCAGATCTCGGAAACGGCTTGCAAAATGTTTGCGAACTATTTTTTTTTACAACTACCAAGTGAATATAAACACTTTATATTCCTGTACTTTTTGCAAAATTTTCATTTATTTACGATTATATTAACATGACTATTATTTAAGTTACAGCTATTATAAAATGTCAAAAAAAACAAAACGCTGAGGATAAATAACAATACAAATTTCCACATCTTATATAAATCTCAAAGAGCCAAAAAAAATGAAAACAAATAAATTTAAAATTTCATGAATATACTTGTGGTTTTGTGAAAAATAGACCGGGTGGCTCAGGAGGTCGGACCTAGTTTATATGAAACTTTGGAAACTAATCAACGATTTTTTTTAAATATGGGGAGTTGATACTAGCATTAATTTCCAACCAAATCACGAAAGCGTCCAAGATGGCTGACTTCCGGTATCGCCGAAAATGGCACTAATTCCAGTTTTTTAAATGGAACTCCCTGTATATTTTTGCATATTTGGATTCTACGCGTCAGAATCTACATGCCACTCAAGTGTCAAATTTCGTTTTGATACTGTACTTTTATTTTCATTTTATTAAAGATCAATTTAATTCATATCAGCTTTTTATGAGGAAAACTCGTTTAGTTTTTAGAGAGGTCCTATAATGTTAATAGTGTGTCCAGCTACTACTATTATTATGTTTTAACTACTACTATTATTATCCCTGACATTTAAGCAGTTACTAGGTCCAAGACTCTACCTCTATAAACCCAAAGCTATATTTTAAAAAGTTATTTCCGACTAGCAAAAATCTCACTTGTTATTTGTTTCCTCAAAAAAATCCTCGACATATTCCAGAGAGTATGAGCTGAACAAGCTTACTTGAACTATTTTTCATATACATAGTTTGGTTTACCCCGTAACAATATTATCTATACATATGAGGCACACTGTAAAAACATGAGTATTAAATTTGTGATAAATGCCTACTTATAGCGCGAGATAAATATAACAGAGCATTGTAGAAAGAAAACGATTTTTTTTTTTTCTTTTTTTTTTCTTTTCTTTCGATTCTTTCGTTTTTTTTTTTTTTCGTTTCTTTCACATTTTGGTATATTCTTATTACAAACCATTAGAAAATTATAAATATTTATTCATTCAGTGCATTGTTACAA
This sequence comes from Aromia moschata, assembly GCA_029963805.1. Classification (NCBI taxonomy): domain Eukaryota; kingdom Metazoa; phylum Arthropoda; class Insecta; order Coleoptera; family Cerambycidae; genus Aromia; species Aromia moschata. Next base: position 41,561 of record JAPWTK010000973.1, read on the forward strand.
CTAACTATATATGCATATAAAAAAAGTGTATTGTGATTTCGTTTTTGTGTAGTAAAAAAACCCAAGAAATAATATTTTTATGAGTTATTTTTCTAAAAATGGAACAGATAAACAAAGTCTTTTCGCTCCCAAAATCTCCCGATATTCCTTTAGCTCTGAGAAAACCTCATCTAAATAAAATACAGAATTCTGCTTAAGACGGAACTATTCGCCATTTTACGAGGAAGAAATCTATTTATGAGCTGTCTTACACACTTCAACTACTTCTACGAGTAAATAGCAAATAACTCGTGCGCCTATGAGCATTTTCTGCATTTCCTGGTTCGATGCCGCGTGTGTGTGTGTGGCGTCGGCCTCCCCAATAAATAACGCTAACGTCCTTATTACGCATAAATATCTCAGTCGCCTGACGAAAAAAAAGAAACCTATATGACAGTGGCGGCTGCTCCATAAGGGCTCAAAGGCTTCACAGTGATAACAAAGGAATAAGTGGCACAAAGTACCTATGTTTTCAAATACTTTTCCCTTTTCTTTTAAATATATCTCTAGTTAACTAGTATAGTTATACAGTCCGCGGCTAAAGTATGGAATAAATTCAGTAAGTGTGAAACAAAAAAGTTTTTGGAAAAAATCCTCGAACAGGTCGATTTTGTTTAATAAAAATACATATTTTGAGGGAACGTCTATTTTCAGATGTCATTTGTTTTTGAGTAATGACGTCATTAAGTTATTTTTCAAACGGCAACCCCCCATTTTTTTGACCTAATTTGAGAGACCCTTTCATTGTCGATTTAACGATATAAAAATGTTGCCACCTTACATAACAAAATCTTTGAGTAAATTACAATTGAATGTTACAAAATGAAAAAAATATATTTTTTCACAATAAATTTCTGAAAAAAATGATCACAAATAAAACATAGCAAAAAAGTACGTTGCCAAGGAAAAAAATTATCAGATTAAGTTTTTTGACGTATCCATGGTTTTTACTGTCAGTGGTCCTAATATTGATCCCTGTGGTACTCCTCTTTTAAGTAATATTTTTGACTTGTGTAATTCTCCTGTTTCATCCGTTTCAGTTACACATTGCATACAGATTTTCCATACTTATTTTAATATTTATTTATTTACAACTAACTGTACTATGCCATGAACCATCACTCCACGGGTGGAATATGGCTTGGTTTGGCCCGATATCACACGACAAGAGTTACGACACAGTTTTTGGAAGTTCACGTACTATAATTTTATGACCTGCACGTTTCCCCGATCTCTTACCAATTGAACATGTCTGGCATCAGATCATTTACCCTATCGCCCAGTCAATATCAGCGATTTTCGGCTTCATATATAGGATGCTTGGAATGATATGCCCCAACGCGACATTGATCATTTTTGACTGTGAGTGTATCTCTCCCAGTAAATGAGTGCATAATTAATCATGCTGGTGCAACTTATTACTGAATAGTTTTTAATATACTTAATTTATACTGTTATTTATTTTTTATTAAAAACTTAACAATTTCTTACGACTTTCAATTCCGGTTTTTAGATTATTTCCAAAATTAGCACAAAATGGGCAAATCCGCTTATCCGAAATTTTCGGTTATCCGGAATAGATCCTGTCCCGACTATTCCGGATATAACCGCAAGTCCACTGTACATACTTATTTAACATATACTTACTTACATTTTAATACATTTAGTAGTTTACTATTTGTTTTTTTTTTCGTTTATTCTATTACTGGAATTTCATGAAAAGTAAGAAATAAAATTTCAAGAAAAGGAATTCCATGTAAGTTCCTGTTACATTATGGACAGTTTATTAATCAATTAAAGCCTCCCAAATAAAATTATTACGGGCCACCACTGTTGTGCGTATTATTTCAGATGTGTGAGAACAGGAGCCTGTCGAATTTTTTAAAACGCCCTAGACATAGGTCGTCTCTAATTAGGGACCAACTGAAAAGGGAATGTGTTTGAGATAAGGTTTCGGAGTCTTTAATATATACGTATGGTGTGGTAACGGCTGTATTCGGTAGGTTGACTCAATCGAACATTCTTACTTAATTAAGAAATATTCTGGAACTACCAAAGTGCTTGCGTGGTATAAAAAAGTTGTCATGAAGCAACAAAAAAAGTTGTCAAGTTAGATAACGCATATTCTTAAAAAAATCCTGTAGGATATCTTGAACATCAGCATATTTTCAAATGTTTAACCACTAAAAAAAGTATGTTTGAGCGTTGAAACATACATATAAACTTATTTCTTCTGTTAATAAGGACTTTCAGTAAAATAGGTATAATCATTTTTAATATTCAGAAGAAAATTAAAATAGTTACAATGAATGTAGAGGCATTGAAATGTAAAATATATTGAGAAAACAGTTTACAATGTAAATTTTATAAATACAATAGTTACAACGTCCCAATGTTTTGTTGTATTTTTTTCTTAATAGCCGAATTCGCCCATTGCCAGAATTTTATACCCATAACGCGTTTTGGATATAAGTATGTGGGTACCCACAACGCGTTGTGAGCATTTTGGCTATACCCAGAAAGTAATATTGATGCAAAGTTGTTGTAAGTTAAGGTTTATTTGCTTCTCCGAAGAAGCATTGCCGTATTTTGATTCAAAGTATATACAAAAAAAATCCATTGAAGTAACATATGCTATTGCCAAGATTTTGTAGTATTTTTGAATATCAGCTCAAAGTATTTTTGAGAAATCGAAGCAGATACATACATACATACAAATTATATTTCATATTCTAGGTTTTAAATTTTACTCTATCTTTGAGCGTTTTCGAGATATAGCGTACACAAAAAAATGCCAACAAGGCTTATATCAGTTTTTTTCTCAGGCCTGAAATCCTCCTGTTTCAGAACATTTAAAGCCTATTTAGGATATGTATTTTTTTAATAATAATTTCTTCAACTATATTTAACTTCTTCAACTTCATGAATGTGGAACCAATTAATTATATACAATATTTTAATGTCTGACTTGTTAGCAGATATAATTACCTGATTTCTCTGACGTCAAATTTACCCGAGCCAATTATTTAAAAAACCCTTTTCAAACTTCAGAACAAAATCATCATTTCTCAAGTACTTCCTCTTATTAGCAAAAATGTCCACTTATTTTAGGGCGATACCATCAGAACAGTACATCTTTAAAACCGAACTTTCAATAGTTCAGAACCATGAGTTTGGATTATACGCTATCTCTTTGAGTCTGCCGCTTTTGTTCTAAGAACATCCCTAAACAGCCATTAAGGGATCTAAATTGATCGACATCTAAGATAATGGTAGGTACAAAATCGTTGAAAATGGGGTATTTGCTGCTGTTAGTTGAATGGGAGGGTTGTGTTGCCTGTCCAATATATATTTTTTTTATTACTCAACTAATTAGTTTTTTTCTATAGTACGTTTTATAATCTATTTAAAATAATAATGACAGTTTTTAAGGCGCAAATCAGTCTATTAAGAGTAAAATATTCATAAACTACCCTAAAACTATTTATAGTAATTAATAGGTACTATAATAAATCCTTTATCCAGTTGCAATCTTGAGTGACTTATTATTTTCCATTAATTTTAAATTATTATGGCTCACAATAAATAACTTGACTGTCTACAAGCAATATTGCCCTGAGCGAGAAAGAAAGAGAGGCAGAGAGAGAAAGAGATAAATGTTAGAATATATTTTAAGTATGTACATATAAGGTAAGTAATTCAGTAGCTGCTATTCGTTTATCTTCCAACGTATTTAATTTCACAGTAAATTTTGGTTATTGCGTAGAATATGTCTGGTAGCTAAAAATAACAAAGCAATCGTCAAGATATTAGAGGAAATTGAATTTAGCAATAAACATAATAGTAATAACTTCATATGGCTGAACACTGAACACTATCTATAGCTATATTATTCATTAGGAAAAGTTTAATGATATGTCATTCTTCCGCTTATGTCCATAATGTATCCATATGTACATACATATAATTAACAAATAAAATTATTACTAAAACAAAACAGCTCACTAATTTTATTGTAAGAATAAGCATAGAAAAATTAAAGGTCTTCATAATATACATACATACAGAATAATGTGTATACAAGTATTACAAACGACTAAATTGATAATGTGAAATAATGTCATACATACATGGATATAATATGTTTGTTAAATCATAAAATCTGTTTTTCACACAAAAGAACAAGGTAGAAAAATTAAATTAAGTTAGTTAAAACAAGTACAGGATGTTACAATTTAACGCCTCACTGCCGATATTTTGGATTATTTTTAAGCGTGCAAGACTTTCCAAGGAATTTGAATTTGGTAACGATATTATTTCCAATGTTATTAATACTGTCCCAATTTTAACGAAAAAGTGGTTGAATGAACCACATTCAGTTAATGTAATAATAAAGTCGAGAAATTCGAGGACCCTAATAGAACCGTATTAAGGGGAAATATGTATTAGTAATGGCTGGTTTAATAAAAATTTTTCATATAATTGTAAGGACACATGACACCTCCATTATTTACAGTATTTTAGCGAGTGATTATGAAACCTAAATAGAATGCTATAATAGCAATAAAAATTTTAAATGAAACTCAAAAATTGTCCGAACCACCAAAAAATCTTGGAAACTGCCTAAAAAGTATTTGTGATTTTTTAATCACCAAGTAAATACAAAGTTTTTTTATTGTCTCTAAATCTCGAGAGCTGTTAAAGTCACGAGAATTATATTTTGTATTTCATACCAGCATAATATTTCTGATTTTGTTGAATAAGTAGTTAGTACGATATTGTTGAATTGACTATTATTGAACATGTTTAATTAAGTTATAATACGTATTTATATTTTATTTTTTTCTTAATATAAGAATTTCTTATAAGAATTTCTTAATGAGGCTCTGTTAGGGTCTCGACTTTTAGGGATTTCTCGACTCTAGTAATAATGTGATGTAATGTAAGATAAGGATGCTGCGTGCTTCTACCAAAACTACCTAAATTTTTAAGGGTATCTAAGTACCTAATTAAATTTATACAAAAAATTACTAATCTTTCAACAGGTGAAAATTTGAAAAGGAACACCTCAAACGAAGTGCTTCTTGATAATAAATATTTAGACCACCGGCACAGCTGTTCTACGCTGATTAACAAAGTACAGCTAAACAGGAACTAGTGACTAGCTCGATTCGGAAGCTTAGGCAATTTTTGCTGATTTCATCTTTTAAGTAGCCACCTTATAATCAATTTTATAATGGAAATACTAATGGAAAAGATTGCCTCGTTGATTTTAAGATGTGAACGAGATGAATTATTAACGCGATGAAAAGGTTCAGTTTGGTAAAAAAAATCTTTCACGGTTAACGTGAAATCATTGGTATCATGAAATCATTTATTTTATTTTATCAGCTGCTCAGGTAAAATATCAGTGCGGGAAGGCGAGGGCTAAGTTCATAAATAATATGCTACATTTAGATCGCCTATTTGTTGATATTAAACACTAAAGTAAGGATTACATTGGTATAAATGGTAGTAAAGTAAAGTGGTAGAGTGTGAACTATCCAACTACTGGAATAAGGTTAACAATATGTGCTAGATACAGAGAGTAATAAAGATACCATAGGAGAGTGTAGAGTGGATAGTTCTTGTGGAATAGTAGGCTCTACTGTCCCACCTCCATCTACTGTAATTATACTAATGTAAATGTAAATAGGCACGCTTGTTTTAGCAGATGAGAGTAATTGAGCAGAGAGCTCCAAATGTGTAACTGTATTGGGTTTGTCGGTCGTTTTTCGTCGAAAGTCCTATATTATTATGACCTTTGGAAGTTAGTAACACTAGTGACAGCTGACAGTTATTAAGGCGAAATACATAACGTTATCTTAATTGATTAGAAGATGCTTATAATGCATCTACTGTTCTAATCCATTCCCGTACTCAAACCTTTTGTTGCCCAGACATTTCCCCCTCTAAAATTCCATAATTTCAGTTAATAAAATAGTCGTAGCTTTCATTAAACATTTTTCAATGAAATGACATCTGTATTTGTAACTTTATCACACACGTTAAAATAAATTATCCTATCTATACCTATGATTGCAGTGTGTGTATACGGTTATTCTACCAAAATGGGTAAGCAGAGCAGCTAAGAAAAAAGTAAGATAGTGAACTCTACTACTAACTCTATTAAAGTAAACTTGCCATAACAGATTACATACACAAGTTTTAAATAACTTACTACAGAATATGGACTTCCATTTACAGAATATGGAGCACGTAGCTCCAAAACCTTCTGTACTCTTTAGGTTTTAGTAGAATTTTCGTTTAGAGTTTTTGTTATTTTCTAGTATCAAGTTTCAATATCACGAGGTATAATTTATGTTTGCGGAAACGAAACACTTTTACATATCCATTTTTAACGAAATTTTCAATTCCCTTGAAGTTAAAGAGTTTTAAGAATCAGGAATTAAATGCTTTAAAGTTTGTAAGTACAATAGAAATATATCGTCGTTTAAGATCCAGCATCGCACAACTCAGTTTTCACCACTTTACAGTAGAGTAAAAAACTGCTGTGTGTTGTGTTGCCAAAAGATTTTAGTTGTGTGAAATTGATAAAAAAAACTGCGGATAGCATTGCTACGGGTAGATAAATCAAGAATCTAAGTCATCCAACCGTTCAGGCGCGAAAATTAGAATGTAAAAAACTCAGTTTGGCCAAAAAATGAGTTGTGTGATGCTGGATATTAAACGACGATATGTTGCTTTAACGGTAATCAAAATTTGGTTATGTGGTTTACCTTTACTAAATGAAAAAAATAATAATAATAATAAAAATTTTTTTTCTTAAAAAAATTTTCATATTATGTAGAAACCATAGCAGAATTTACTAAAGTTATTTCATTTTAGTTTATTTCACAAGATATAAACATTTGATTTTTATAAAAAATCTATTAATACTGTATTATGTGGATGGTGCTGGCGCCGGCGGCGGCGTCCAGAACGAAATTTTAGCATTTCACGTAATATTTCATAGTTTACTGTGATACTGACCGAAGTTTATATTTAAAATACAAACGGTAGGTAGCAAGGCGGGTCCACATTCAGCCAATTAGTTGCAGTCTTTACGAATTCTATTTATATTGGCTCACGCAAAATCGAACAGACCGTCAGTGACTTTAGCCGCCAAAATCATGAATGTAAATTAACAAGGGTTGTAACTTATTTATACCGTTTAAAATATTAATGAAGCCACTAATAGGTTGTGCAATAAAATTTATTTCTAACATATATCAAAATAATATAGATAGAAAAATAAAAAAATAAATAAAACGTAACATACCTAAACATGCTCTCATGTAAAATCGGACATATTTGTTGTAATCCCAAAAACAAACGAAAAAAAACACATACCTTCAAGCCTCGTTAATTTGCATTCATGATATTGCCCCCTAAAATAAAAGTGGCGGTCAGTTCGAGTTTGCCTGTGGGCCACTATACGAGGTGTGGCTATTAAATAACAACTGCTGTATAACTTTTTATTCGTTACCAATTACGTAGAATTTTTCTTCAGTGTACTCTTCGGTTTACGTTTTTCCTTTTAAAGTGAATACCTACGTCCCCATTTTGTTTTCCCTTGGTAGTCTAATAAGCTTGTCTTTTGTTAGTGTCAGATTTATTCTTTTTCTTTCTGGAGGGGATTTTGGCCTTTTGCGACTTTGCGCATGTTGAGTTCATGCAAAATTGCGAATTTCGTTATTTCTTTTTCAGTCTCGGATTAGGGTTTCGGATTATTTACCAATTTTTTCAATTTTTCGTCGGTTTGAGGGGTGGGGTGGTCTTCGGTGTTCACGTCCTCTTTAAATTAAAATTCAAAATTGTAGATAAACATTCGTTTAAAAGAACTTGAGTTGCTCGTTGCTCCATCTGAAACTTAACATTTTTCGACGGTCACTGATGCGTAAACTAATTCAAACGACTGCTACAGTCAAACTGAGCGACCCACTGGTTTGTCCAGAGAGCTCAGGGTGAGGAAAGTATCACCAGATACAGTCCTGTTAAAACTGGTCGCGACACGCTCGCAGCGCGTTGGTAGCAGCATCAGTTCGGGTATTTAATAGCCACACCTCGTATATCTACTCTGTCTTTTCATCATATACAAGGTTAATTCATAGAAATTATACCTGTAAAATGAGTGCAAATAAAATATACACCTCGTTTTAATCGTTATTAGTCCGATCGTATTCCGGAATAGTCATCCACTGTTTATACTTGACTAATGCAACAAAATGCCGGAATGAATTAGATTGAAGCTGGCAGCACCTACTTAAAAATCATTTGCGAACCGTTAGCGCAAACCGAGTAGTAACGAGTTTACTCTTACACCTATAAACATGGACGTAAATATTTATAAACATATTTCAAGTTGTTTAAAATTCCATTTCGTTTTTTCTACAACGTCGGCCAAGAAAAAAAGATCCATTAATAATTACATTAGTTTGAAGGCGCCCCACCCTAGCACCGCCTATTACCTGGCAAACATTCTTAGGCTTGTCTCAATATATTATAATAACTCGACCAAATGTCCACCCTTCATCCGGTGTACTTTTTTTTTTTTAATTTGAAATATAAATGGCTCCAACTTCGAGGGGTGGAACATAGACACTATCAGATATTTTTAATGCATGATAATTACTTAGGGTGCGTATTGAAATTATGTCCACCTCATAATTTTTGACCACGTCTCTTATTTTAGACGTACGTGGAAAACATCTGCAAATAATATTTCAAACAGTATGCTTAGATTATACGTAACGAGTATGAAAGTGCAGAACATGTTCAATTTCAACAATGTTCAGAGTTTTAGACTTGATCCCGCCTAAATTAAAGTAAAAGCCTGGCCGTTGAAAATCAAGAGTGCCTCTACAATCAATAAGTATTGTCATTCCTATTTGAAACATGTGAAATTACTTCGAAATGTTAAGTTCTATTGATTTCAGTACCAAGAAGGCCATTGATTTGAAAACCAAAATTTGACGTCAAAATCACTTTGAAATTTATGTTGACAAGTTAATCATTTTGAGCTACAAAATTATGTAGGTTGAAGTATACAGAAATAGGGAGAAAGGAGGCAAACATCGACCATCGTCAAATATCGATCACTGAGCCGAAAACAAAACTATAGGTAATATTTATCGAAATGCAGTGGCGTGCACCATATAGCGTTCGAACAATTAACTTCGCTGAAAGTCTCAGGCGGCCATTTATTCAACAGTTGTCCGAAGTGCAGATGTCAGTTTATTATAACATGTTTTCTTATTAAATTTTGAGTGGTCATGTTAAGGTTCATGTAATGATATATATTTAACCTATGTTAAATGTTTGTACTACAGTTTTCTTATGCCATAGCTACTTTAATTTTATAATAGAGTAGTCATTGTTTTCTAGACTAGTCTTCTTCCTCGGCGGAATTATATTATTCTTCAGGTTTAGATTTGGAAGAGGTTTTAGAAGACGAACTGACAATGATGACAAGGCTGTACAACCCAAGAAAGGGAACATAAATTTTGCGGGTAGAAGTCATTCTCACACAGACCTCATAGAACCCAGCATTCAGTTATTATGACCTCAGCACCAGCCAAAGAAAAACTGGAAAAGAAGGAAGAAAATAAGAAAATGAAGAAAAAGTCCGTGAAGAAAGTTAAACATGTCTCGGCAAAAGAAAAAATGATGTGTGATGAAAATGCAATATGTCAAGATTTTAGAAAAAAAACAATGAGCTTTGGTGGAGGTATCGCTCCCACGGATGTTGGACTCTGGATACTGATTGTACGGACATTTAAAAAGCTGATAATTATATTTTTAACAAATGCTAGAATACTGTTTTCATTTCTCTGTATTTTTTTAATACAAAAATATTTTATATGTTGGATTTTAATAAATACTTTGTAGGAACACGTCGTCGATATTAACCAACCACTGAGTCGATTTTTGCCGCCTAGTCGATATTGTCCCCCAGAATAATGTTTTTGATGTTGTTCTTCTAACAAAAGAAAAACTAAAGAAATTACATATTCTTTAGCTAATTTATTTAAGTAAGTCTTTTTTCTATAATCTTCCAAAAGAGTCACTTCATAACTGTAAATGGAAAGTCACTGGAAATGTTTTTGCTTAAGCTGTCGATATTTGCCTCCTTTCCCCCTATACCTAAAATATAGGAATTGTCAAGTTTTTACAACATTCTATCTTGTGTCTTTTTATAATGTACGTCCATACGTATGTATGTAATAGCAAATTTAAATAAACTGCTCGTCAAAATTAGCGTACAACTTTTTAGATTAGCGCCATGTGTGTTCTAGTCGAGTTAAAGACGAGGTTTTTAACGCCCCGAAGGCGCTACGTTGTGATTTAAATGGTTCGCCGTCCACACCCCGAATACCAACCCCATGTCGAAATTTGAATTCGCAAGAATTTGGCGGCAACTTCAAAGACCTACAGGACGGTCTAAGAAGGACGCTGTCGGGTAAAAACTCCATCACGGCACACATTAAGACCTCCTCAATGAGTTCTGTGTATTTGGTCGCTGTTCCATCTCTTCAACCCATTTCCAGACCCCGTAAGCCACCCCTTTGCATTTACACTAGGTTTTTAACCAGGAACCATTTAAGTCACAGCGTAGCGACTTCGGGGCATTGAAACCAACTCTATAAAAAGTGTTACGCTAATTTTGATGAGCAGTTTATAGTTGACTAGCAGTTTAGAGGAGATATAGGTAGCTATGTTTATAGTCATTAATTATATGAAAATGATTATCATTGTACTTATCGCTAGATCCTATCACATCTAAACGCTAAAAGGCTTTACAGTCGTAAACCGTCGTAGACAACCAAATACGGTGAGTTTTGTATACTAAAATGAATTTGCAATTACAACGCTCTAGTTCTTCTAGGAATAGGCTTTTATTACTTACTTTCTGGCAAGGAACACATATTCTCATTTAGGTATTGTAATTTCCTTTGTAGATTGAAATTAAAGTTTTATAAGAAGAACATTAAAACAATAATTATTGTCATATACTGTAATTACTATCCCGACGAAGAGTTGTGCAACGTCACTTTTTAGTAAACAAGAATCCAAATTAGAAATTGCTCAATCATAATTGAACTGCCTTCGATTCGGCCTATAACTGAGAATAATTAGAAACTCTGTAAAAAAATAATTAAGGATAGTGGCAATTAGATCTCTGGGCTTTCATTTTCGATTGCCTAATATTCTTATTCAAAATTTTCACAGATTGTCTGATTTGCTATGTTGATATAATTTGTGCTATCTTGATAACAATTTTAGGTATGATAAGATTTCATGACCAATTAGAGGGAGAAAAAATCAATATTAAAACTTTACACAGTGCTATATATCTTCATGTAATTAAATTAATGCGTATAAGTACTGCCATTCAAAAACAAAAGGTTCTATCTGCAAAATTATACAATTTGGAATTATTACATACATATATGTATGTAAATTATATGCGTTACTTTCGTAACGTTATCATTCTAAATTGATATCAACTTCCACTCATAACAATAACACAAACTCATATTTCTCGAAACACAAATTTGTAGATTACAATTTGTGTATGGACGATAGTATATCGTTTTGTTTTGCAGTAGACGTCAATAAGTTTCATCGATCATTTAGCATTAGTGACAATAATTTCGCAACTTTAATATTGGTTCGTTAATTTCTAAATGTATGACTATCCGGCACACTAGTATTAGCATCGTAGGATATCTACATATCCACTGAGTACACTGTGAATGACTTCCGCCGTAATTTGTCTAATTTCGCACTGTGTTCTGTTCTCTTAATCCTCTAAATTTTGTGGTCTCGTGGTATTAATATTACAATATCTCCAAAGAATATGGTCCAGGGGTGAGAGGTCTGGGGATTTAGGAGTCCACAGAAGAATGTACTCAATGAAGATACACTTACCTATTCTTAAAAAGTCAATGGTTGGAAATTTGTGTCTTATAATTTTCATTTCTTTTCTCTAAAATTTTCAATTGCAAGTTTGCAAAATCTTATTTTTTTATATATATAATTACTAGGCTTGCCAAAACCAATACCAAAAATAGGGGTTTGCCATTTGACAAAATTGAAGATGACGTTATCTCCTCCAATTACAATTAACGATCGAAAGGTTAAGTGGCGTCAAAATATCCATTTTTGTAATTAAAATTTGACCTGTTTAGATTTTTTTTGCGAAAACTTGTTTATTTCGGTTTCGAAACACTTTTGCGGCTCTCTGTATACAAAGAATAATGTTATTTGATCGATCAAAATGAGTAATTACAGCTACAAATCTGTTGGGAAAAATGTACTGTAACCGTCAGTGTCCTTGAAATCATTCGGTCATTCAGAAAATTAATGTGAAATACCCTTGAAATCACTGATCCTTACCGAGGTGGTACCGGCAAAAACGAATTAATCGAATATCTTTTTGCAAACTTAATTTAAATGTGGAAAATAGCTTTAATATGCCACATTTAGACAAAGTAGTTCTTGTCGCCGTATCTTAAACTCGTATTTATATTGCTGTAACAAAAGAACACCTTGAACGGGCCTTTCAGCCCTTGAATTATTGAGTCGCACAGATCTTGTTCACTACTTTCTCCTATTGACAGGTTAGCGCCATAAATCAGAAGTGGATTAACCCATCTTTTTTTTATAACCTTGATCCCAACGTTTACGATGAAATAGTCGTCTGTTCTCGTTGCTCGACAAACACGAAACGTAAGCTGTTAAATAGTTTTTGAAGAAGGCGTAAATTACTTTTTTTTTATTGAGATACCCAGAATGACGTGTACGATTAGCCGGTTCCTAAATGTCCGTACAAAGAGTTAATTTATTCAGATTTGTAATTCGTTAAAATATTTGTTCGTGGATATTTCACAAGAAATATTTTAACCATCGACTACCAATTAAGAAAGCTTCTCTCTTTTATTTATATGTAATTACAAGATATGTTCTAATCAAGTCTACTGATTTTAAAAACGGTCTTACAAGAACCGGTCTTTCTATCACAGTAGAGGAGAATCTAGGAAACATCGACTTCCATATAGCCGCGGCGATAGCTCAGTGGGTAAAGCGCCAGACTCCGAGAGCTATTATCCGCGCGGGTTCGAATCCCGCCTGTGGCAATTGGCACCTGTCACAGAGTTTGGTTGTGTGTCCTACGTCTTTTCCATGTGTATTCTCCCTCTGCACAGTTGTAATGACTCTTAGAGGGAGACTGTCAATTTCTGTGGTGTGATTTATTACACACATACAGACCCTTTATTGCCATCTAAAGACCATGATTTATACAACATGATTTATACAACTATGTACAAATTACAATGAAATTATGACAGTGTATAAAAATGACTGCTCTATACTAGAAAACTTGATTCAGAAACCGTACAATCAAGAACAAGATTCAGAAATACGAGGTGTGTAAATTAAGTAATGAGACTGATTTTTTAAATGCTTTTATTCGAATAGAATTACAATTCGGTATTGTCTCCTTCAAAATAACTTCCTTGGGAAGCCACGCAGCGCTGGAGACAACTCTTCCATTCCTCACAGCAGTGTTGGAACTCATATACTAGGATAGCCTTCAGTTGGTCGATTACAGTAGTTTGAATGTTTTCTATGGTCCCAAAATGATGTACATTGAGGTAATATTTCACACTCGGGAAGAGAAAAAGTCACAAGGACCCTAATAAGGCGAATAAGGGGGCTAAGGAGCCACAGGAATGTTTTTGCTGGCTAAAAACTCGTTTATTGAAATGGCTGTTTGACAAGGCGCATTGTCGTGATGCAACATCCAGTTGCTCTTCATGTTGGTCTCACACGCACGATCCTTTTTCGAAGTTTTTGTCGACCTTCCAGACCTGTTTGGTCTGGAAGGAATAATTCTAGTGTAGTGAAACGAAATATTGTTTTACACGTGAGTATGTAACATCCTAAAAATCTGTGAAGGAATGCTGTCGCATTAACTTTTTACAACCAATGTTAGCTATAACCTGCTCTATGGCACCCCGAAGGGTTTTAAGTACTGGTGAATGACACTGATTGCTCATCTCGTTCCACGATTCCTTCGCTTTGCTGGAAATACTATTCTTCATATAACGCACAAACATTCACGTGGAAAATTATTAACCTAATTAGCGACCGAGTGATCGGCCGTTATGTACAGGCTAGTCGTATTTCTTAATTGTTTAATTAGGAACAGCAATTACGATAAAGTTGGCGGGCAATTACAGTAATCCTACCTTCACAGATCAGTTGATAACCGGGTATGAATGCCAATGAAGTAGTGCGGAGAAGAAACGTGCCTTTTACATACGAAATAAGGCAAAAGATGAGCAAAATTATAATTATTCACATTAGGAATAAAGCACTAACTTATTGATAATAGGAATAACAAATTTTAATTAAGTTCCATAAGAAAACGCGCTGACATACACTCCTGATCATATGTATTTGCCCACCTCCAATGGTTGAAGAATACATTAAAAAGTTTTACGCTTTTTTCAAGCTCTCTAAAATTGCGTTGGTGATTTTTTTAAAATCATTGTTTAACTATTTTTTATTCGATTAAAAAATGGTAAAAAATTTAAAAATGAATTACCCATCTTTAGATCAGTGTATCTCTAAGGATAATAACGATAAAAAGGATAAAAACCATTTTAAAACACTGTTCTGTAGCTTTTTTTAAACTATTGAAATTCAGTTTTATCGCGTGTTTTATAAAAAAGTAGACATTTCGAAATATTGGTGAATATCTAGATATCTTTACAGTACGGAAAAAAGTTTTATTTCCGAAAAATGTTGCATTTTGTCAGCAGAATATACTGTAATTTTTTTCAAGCTTTTCCAGGAAATTTTTATTTTTCTTAGTTTTTTTTTTGTGATTTTATGTATGTAAATAAAAAATGTATTCATTTAAACATATGAACTTTTATTAACAAATTGATTAACAATTTTTATATAAATTAATAAATTATTCGTAACAATAGTAACGGAATAAATTAAGTAACAAGAATATACATTTTATGATTTCACGAATACATAATAAATAACGATTTTAAATAAATAATATACGTGGCATAAACTACACCTTTTTTTAATTTCTAATTGAATTGAAGTAACATTTTAATATGACTATATTTTATAATTAAGATTTATACTATTATTAATAGTAATAAGTAATAAGAATTTGTGGAGGCCAATTCATTATTTCAAGTTTTTTCTTTTTTGATAAACCTTCCAAATAGTTTTTGCATAATTTTGAACTGTGCTTAGGATCATTATCCTGTTGAAACACGAAACCTGGGCCGATTAAACGAGTTACTGATGGAACCAAACTAAGAAAAATAAAAAAGTTTGAAAAAATTACAGTATATTCTGCTGACAAAATGCAACATTTTTCTAAATATTTTTTTCCATACTGTAAAGATTTCGAAATATTCACCAGTATTTCGAAATGTCTACTTTTTTTATAAAACACGCGATAAAACTTTGAATTTCAATAGTTTAAAAAAAGTGAAAAGTGCATTTGAAAAGTCTTGAAAAAACAAACGTGTTTTCAAATTTTTTGTAGCGTATTTTATATATTGATACACTTATCTAAAGATGGGCAATTAATTTTTAAATTTTTTCCATATTTTAATCGAATAAAAAATAGTGAAATAATTATTTAAAAAAAAATCTCTTTAACGCTATTTTAAAGAGCTTGAAAAAAGCATTAATTTCATAAATGATATTTTATGTATAGCATACATTTTCAAGAACAAATGTAACTTTCAAATGTATTCTTCTACTGTTGGGGGTGGCAAATATATATGATCGGGAGGGTTTATATTTCAGTGGCGAACATATATGTACATTCGAAAGGAACGCATAAAGTACTTGTGGGCACAACAGGCAAAAACTCTCGCCCTTGATTCGTGATCGAGCGGACATTCACGATAAATGTCGAGCAAGCCGGTCGACGTCTCTAGATGTGAAATGACAATCTTATGATTTATACATACCTGTAATAAAGGACGTGTAGTTTTCCTGAATTTCAGGGGCGTTAAGCTTACTAAGAGGGTTATAATCAGAGATGGGCGACGTCGACAATATAATTGTATTCTCGACAAGTCGACTTTGATGTCGGGTTCTACAATTTTTAATACGTCGAAAATGTAAACAATGTGGACAATGTCGACAATATCGTAAACTACCTACTTAAAATATTTCCAAAACTTATACAAATGAACAAAGTGCTGATACTACTAATACGTGTTACCTAATTACGCACAAAGAGGACCCGGAAATTTCGATTTAAATGAACCGCTTAAAAGGAATCGGTAAAATGTTTTTTTTCTTCAGTTTGGTAGCCCCTTCCTTAATTACCAAGCCTGTTTATGTTTAGAGCGCGATCTGTCACTCACTGTGTTTACAGCAGCTGTTAATAATAGACGAGACCTCAAGTGTACTCGGCGAATTGTACATCGGAAAAAATAGTGGAACAACGCGTTTGTTAAAAATTTTGTGCCATCAACGAAATTCATTGAAAATATTAAGGACTTTGGTGATTCATGTATGTCCAAAACACAGGCTTACGAGTGGTATAAGCAGTTCAAAGCGGGCCTTGAAATCGTCGAAGATTTGCCTCGCTCCGATTGGCCATCGACCTCTACGACAGCCGATAACATCGACAAAATCGAAATATTAGTGCTTGAAAATCGCCACATGAATGTTAGAGAGTTGGCTCAAGAGTGTGACATATCATCAATGTCAGCTCATGGTATTTTTAGTGATATTTTGAGCATGAAACGCGACGCTGCGAAACTGGTTCCGAAAGAGCTGAATGTTCTTCAAAAAGAGCATTGGAAGCAGGTTGCTCTTGCCATGGTTTCCATGTTTTCCATAGCCGATAGCGAACCAAACTTTATGAAACGCATCGTAACTGGACACGAAGCATGGGTCTACGAGTACGACATACAAACCAGTCGTCAATCATCGGAATGTCGCTATGATGATGAGCCGAAACTGAAAAAACAGCGCCAATGTCGGTCGAAAGTGAAGGCGATGCTGACGGTTTCTTTTTTGAGTATCGAGGTACATTCCTTCCGGAAAGTACAGACAGGAGTACATTTCGAATTCCTTCCGGAAAGGACATACGGTTAATAAGGAGTATTATCTCGGCATTTTGAGGCGTTTGCGCGAAAGTATCAGTCGGAAGCGGCCGGAATTGTGAAAGGAAAATTCTTGGTTTTGCACGACGACAACGCGTCAAATCACAGAGCTACGATTGTGACCGAATATAAGGTCAAAAACTCAATAAATACGATCGACCAACTACTATATTCACCGTATATGACACCGTGATTTTTTATTTCCAAAACTAAATTTGCCACTACGGGGTCGCCGCTTTGAAATGATAGACACCATCAAACAAAATTCGCTGAAACAGCTGAAGGCGATACCTTCGGCGGCCTGTGAGCGGTGTATGGAGGATTGGATTAAACGTTGGCATAGCTGTATTGCACTCGATGGAGTCTACTTTGAAGGTGACAAAATAAATTTTGATGATAAATAACAGTGTATGTGCTTTGTTTACAATTTCCGGGTACTTTTTATACGTAGTAGTACACCTAATAAACAATAATTATAAAAGTTCAAATTCTATTATAATTTGCAAAAATAAAAACTATAGACGAATGGAACCCACAACCTTAACCACAGAATTGGACCAGAATGTCTATGGTCCAGAGCCGATACATTCCAAATGATAACCGAAATCCGAATCAAGGAATATCAAAACTTTGAGCACTAGAATCTAATTAAATATGTCGTGCAATAAAAAATATTCGTTTAGTTACCTGTGACTTTGTAACCTTGCTGATTCATTCCTTTTTTAAAACGGCCTTACAAAATTGCACTTACCGGCATGTTTGCCGTTTATTTTTATTAAATCAAATTGAATCTTTAAATTTTTTGTTATACTTTTTGTTATACTATACATTTACGATAAAGGGATGATAAGAACTGCAAGAAATACGACAAACAACACCAAAATATCATGAAATAAAATTAACCCAAATTGTTTTCATTATTTACCCATTGTCGACGTTGTCTTACAACGTGCCGGAAAAATTGTAAAATAAGTTCAGATTTAGATTTAGATATGATTTTTTTTCCCGAATACCCGAAACTGGGGATCTTAGCCATAATATTTGTTAATATGTCGCTTGTTTTCACACTGCATCTACAACTTGATGGGATCGAAGCTGTCTTAATATATCTTACACACACCGCATTTTATCATCATTCCATCATACGACAACTCGCGAAAACATTAAACAAAATTTCACACCTGATGTACAAATCACACTACACCTTTACATGGCATGCTTATTTGCACAATTAGACTCACGTACTCGCCCACCAACACAGCCGAAGCTTAAGTCGGCCCCCGTTCCCGTTTTTTTCATTACAAAAAAAAATATGCTTTTTAGCCATTGGTCTAAGCAGAGGATTATTCTAAATTTTGTAGAAAGGCATTAATTTTCCATTTCTTTTTTATATATTTTTTCCTCCATCCAATAATAAAATTAATTCAGGAACTTGGCCCTAATTCGATTAGGGTGATTTTTTGTGCTGACTTCATCCCTCTGCCACCGGTATAACCAATTTAGTAAGGTACTTTTTTTAGTGGCTTCAGCGGATCGCCTCGTTAATTAAATAAATTAGCGGCTGCTTTCATTTTCTAGCAGATATACATATAATTAATTGGTCTAAAAATCCATGACAAGTTTCCTAATCAATTAGTCAATTTTCTTGTTTTAATATACTTTATGTGTATGGTACAGTGTAGAAACTACTTATGGAGTACATCCAGTAATTCCAAATTTGTTTCACAAAAATACTAAAACTAACGATGAACTAATAATTTTTGTGGTGGTTAATAAAATTTGATTTATTTTACATGTTTGTGACATACAGCAGTTTGTGAGTTATGGCGTCATACGTAACTTTTCCTTTGAATGAATATATTTTTTTATGTAATTTTTAGATTGTACTTCCAGAGGGTTTTTCAAGAAATTCACGTTATATATTATAACACACTTACAATATCATCTTTAATAGTTTCTGAGGTTTTGAAAATTTTACTAAGGTATGTCTTAATTCTACCTATGGACAAAATGTGTCAAATAGTATCAAACTATTATCCTGACAATATTGTTGATTGTTTGTTATTAAAATATTTCAGTATTTTCAAACATATGAATTGGAAGACGATGTTCTCTGACACTAGATTTCTTTTTAAAGAGTTAGTTGAAAAAATATAGTTTTTAAAACAATGGATTACAACAGAAATGAGAAGAATGTCACCTGACGTTTCAAATATAATGAATAAATAAAATAATAAAATAATGAAAAAGTGAGGTTTCTTTTAAATCAAATTAAATTAAACATATTTCTTTAAGGCATAAAAATATATCTAAGTAAGCTACACAAAACATGTAACACTTAATTTTTTCAAATTAGTATCAGTTTTTATAGTATAGAAAGGAGATAATAACAAATCTGACGGTGTTATTTTATTTCCATGTAATTACAAGGAGAAAAAAAGAAATTACACAAGAATAAACCATTACACAACACCTTTTGAATAAAATATGGCCAATAGCTCTTTTCCTATGCTGAACTTTAACGAATGCCTGTCGATTCGACGCACGTGTTGAAGGCTGCGGTTGGTGATACCGTATTGTTATAACTGTTCGATGTAATAATTATAATGTTAGATAGCAATAACAGTCTGTATACACTTCTTAAAAAAATATCGTAAATTCCTTCAAATTAATATTTGAAATATCTAACTACTTCTTGTAAGCTTTAAGTATTTTCTAAATACCCCTCTTGAGGAATAAAATTAAAGAAAAAAGAAAAACCGCTGCACAAGGATTCACTACTACTGTTTCATCCAATTTTTCTATAATTAATGCGACTGATCTCTAAAAACGTTTTGTACAAGTATTTTTTAAAAGTGAGATTTGGATATAGCCTTTATAACCTATATGACCTTTATTATCAGTTAGTCAAAATGTGATGAACAATTCAGTGTGAAATTTAACTCTTCCCCGATCATTCTTGTCGTCAACCGACGATCTGAGCGCACAATATCCCATATTCTGTTGATATTTTCATCGGTTCTTGAAGATGAAGGCCTTCCACTTCGTGGTTCTTCAATCGACTCTCTTCCTTCTGAGAATGCCTTAAAACACCGAAAAACTTGGGCTCTTGAAAACACACTGTCTTCGTAGGCGTGTTGAAGTTTTGCAAAGTTACCGTTGCTTTGTATCCGCTGCAAGTCTGAAGCAAAACCTGATAGCTCACCGTTGCTCAAAATTAATGACACTCATTTTTAAAACGCACTAGAAAAAAAAAGGGTTTACGACAATAATCACAAAGGACAAACAAATGACTCTAACAAGTTCAAACTTGTACTGAAGGTGCATTATATGTTAACCTACCGCCCTTCCAAGTCCTGTTTCCGCAGTGTTCCTAGATCGGGCGCTGGGTTGCCAGTCTCATTACTTACTTTACATACCTCGTATGAATCGGCGAATATAAATGATGTGGAACTCTTGATGGAGGTTCTTTCAGGATGGGTTTGGTTCACAAACAAAGCAGTACACTTGAGACTTAACCTTTAATTCCGATTCAGACTGAACTGAACTGAACTGAATGCGACTGCATTGTATTTATAATGTCAGCTATTCAATTCAGCACATTTTCTTTTACGTCAATCAAGATAGAAATATGCATAACAATTATTATTAGGTACAAATACAAGTCGATATTAAAATAAAAATACAGAGTGTCGTCGTAGTGGTTTCATTAGATACTTATATGCGTGAATTCTTCTAAATCTCTTCTCCACGTCAAAATCATTATTCTTTAGCTTTTACGAGGCTTAATTCCCTTTTATTTAGGAAATAGCCTACCGTTTCATTAAAAAATAATGAGAAAACGCCTACTGTTTTTACGCAGCCAACAACTTCCCAGACTTTCGTGAGTAAACTCTGTGTAAGCATAAAAATATCTATTCTTTTTTCTTCAAATCGATACGGCGAGTTTAGGAAGTTATTCGCTTAACCGAACTTACCAAATGTATGTTTTAGCTGTAATCTGATTACAAAAAATTCTAAACAACGAAACATTTACTAATCATTTTTATATGTGCCTCGTTTGTCCACAAATTAATATTTTACTGGTAGGCGGTTAAGACGGTAGTGCTTTAAATTATGTACTTAACAGTATTATAGTTTTATATTATGTATACTTATGAATACATACATATGTACATTAGGGTGGAACTTAAGCTATAGGTGACTATGATTATTTTTTATTTTTTTTATTGAAACGTAATAGTGAAAAGTCTTTTTCTTTTTTACTTCCAAAATAATTTATTACCAAGCCCTTAAATTTCCATTCCATCATCAGATCATTTTCCGGTGTCACCAGGATCTCAAAGAACAAAATTATAATTTTTTTTGACATCCTGGCGGCACCCGAAAATGAAAAACAATTAAAAGCTTGATAAAAAATTATCTTAGATGTAAAAAATGAAAAGACTCACTATTACGTTTCAATAAAAACAATAAGAAAAATCGTACCTATAGCTTAAGTCCTCCCCGCCAAACTAATGTATTATTTCGATAATTTCTTATACGGTCTACGACATACCTATATATGTCTATATGTATATATAGGTATATATGTAACCCTTACACTGACCTGTAAACTGTCGTATCACGTAGTAAAATCTAGAAAATGTCAATATGTTTTGGCCTTTCCTATAAACCTACCGAGTGGCAACTGTTTATTGACTCTTCGAAGACGAGCCGGAAGGCACTTCTATTGTTTAATGGAAACGAACAACCATCTGTTCCTGTGGTTTATGCTGTAAATATAAAAGAAACGTACGAGATAAGTATATTACTTCAAAGCATAAAATACTAAAATCATAAATGGAATATCTGTGCCAATCTAAAAGTTGTTGCACTACTTACAGGACTGCAGAGTGGCTACACAAATGTTGTTTTTTTATGCGACTAGGATAGCAGAGCCAGAAACCAACATTATGTCGTTAAAAAATGGCAGTTATGTGAAAACATTGTTCTTGGTCTGAAAAACGTCCTTAACGAACCCTTAGTAGAGCAGCAGAAAATTAATTTATCTCCTATGCATACAAAACTAAGGCTTTTAAAAAAATCTGTTAAAGCCCTAAATACAGAAGGCAATTGTTTTCTTTATTTGAGACGGAAATTCTCGCGTATAAGTGAGGCAAAGCTTAACGAAGGAATGCTCGTTGGGCCGCGAATATGAACTTTTTAAATACGAAAATTTTGAAACTACACTTTCGAGAAAAGAAAATAGGGCGTGAACTACCTTCAAAAATGTATGTAGCAACTTCCTACATAACAAGAAATCGGAGAACTGCAAATATATAATTGAAGAACTTATCCAATCTTACAAAATGTCAGTGTCAATCTTACAACATGTCTTACATGTCATGACATGGTTGCAACATGTCAGTTAAGCTGCATTTTCTTCACTCAAATTTGGAATTCTTCCCTGACAATTTAGGTGTAGTTTCAGAAAAACACGACGAAAGATTTCACCAGCAAATTGCTCAAATGGAGAAGCGGTATTGTGGAAAATGGACCCCAAACATGTAGCGGACTACTGTTGGGCTCTAAAACGTGAAACCGATCCTGGCGAATACAGGCGAAAAAAGACAACAAAATAATGTATTGATTATATTACACCATTTTCGATACAAAATGAAGTATATTTTGTAACAAAAAAGTGATTTTGTTTTTTCGTATTTTTGATCTTCGGAAAATCACTAGATTGCTTATGGTTTGGGTTTCTCATATTTTATATTCTTCTTCCCTTCTCTAAAAACGTGTGGGTGATAGGTAAAAACCGAGCTCATATTTGATTTCAGCACATCACAATAGACACAAAAAAAAAACAACAAAACATATCAGGGAGCGACAAAAAGTTTCAAAATGCAGAACAGCATTATCTTATATTAACAATAATTACTACATATGTAACTAATATTGAAATTAATATTTATTAAATCCATTATCAATTTGAAATTTTATCTCTTAAATTTATATGACAATTTATTTATCAATAAACATTTATCGGAAGTCGTATCCTGGATTTTTATTGATTAAGGTTAAAAATTATTATGAACTATTTCTGATTTAAAAGATTTTGGGGTTATTATTAAATACTTTACAACTTATAACAACTTAATTGTCATATAGCCGGTCACAAATGATCATAAATTTTGAATATTTTATAGATATGACGCCTTCTTTAATGCGATACCTCTCTTCACTTCAATTATTATTCAACAATTAGAAGTTTCTCTATTATAAGGTTGTCTTAAGACCTCTGGTATCCCGAAATGCTCAGTATGAGGACTCTAACTGTTTGTTATTTTTGTAAAAGATACTGTAGATGTAATTTATGTCAAATATCTTCTACCTATATGCTAATGATAACAATATTTTGTGGGATTAACTCTGAGATATGATTCGCTTATACTCGATTATATTCGCTTATACTAAATATATTTGGATAAAATCCAGGAGTGTGTTGTTATTAATTTGCAGTTGATTGTACAAAAATGTAACATACATAATTAAGTATTTTCAGCAAAATTAACTTTTTGAAAGTTTAACTTGAGGTAATGAGTTTAGTTAGACCTATATGATTCAAAACTGTATTTTTTTTTATAACTTGATTCAAAAGTTTAAATCAACACAATTTATAGCTGCTGTCCCCATCCTATAAAAGGTTTAATCTGTTGGATATGTAACTACATAAATAAATTAATATTCACCTGCTGAAGGACATTACAAAATCGAGAAAAAGTGTATTTGAACAATTACAAGTATGCCATACGCTTAATAGTATTAAGCGCATAGATACAACTATAACATATCGATATGTTAGATTTTATGATGTTCTTTAAATGTATGTGAATAGTCTTCAGTTTTTTTTATTTGTGAGGCAAAGTTCTAGTTCAACGATATTTAGCTGGTAAATAAATTAATATCTTTAGAAACTTCACCTTCAAGCCATTTAAGAAATTAAAACAACTGATAAACGCAGATCAATCATCCGTTTATTTGCCTATAGTTCCTCAAAAAAAAGTTAAGTGAATCACATTTTACAGTTTATAAATAAATATTTACGACTTTGTGTGTGGTTATGGATGACTTATGTACAGCTGTCTGAACTTTTGCCCTGGTAATTAACGCAATTTATAAAATAACGAAGATACGGGATTCCATATGTTAAGATATTTTTTATCATTGACTGTTGTACAGTAATGTAATAGAAACAGATAAACTTATATGGAGTCATGAAAAATAATAATACAAACTAATTACCGCATTAAGCAATTTCTGACAAGTATAAGTACAAAGAGACAATATATATAGGGTGATTGATCGAAACCATTCATGAAATGTATTCGGGCGTGCAGAAGCTTGTGATTTTTGAAAATTTGACTTTAGCTAATAGACCTATGACGAGCTTGATGAAAATATTCTCAAGATGGCGGCAGTTTCGGTTATACCGGAAGTCGGCATCAACTTCTTTATTTCAAATGGAATAGGATAAGGAATGGTAATACAGATCGACGCAGAATTTAATTCTACATCAAAGTGTAAAATAGAATATGGGATACTGTATTTAAGAAAATCGAGTTTTGATGGTTTGAAGTTGTACTAAATGGAATTAGCAAAAAATAAGGAAGTAGGAGGTGATTTCCGGTATAACCGGAAGTGCGGCCATCTTGAAAATATTTTCTTCAAGTTCGTCATAGGTCTATTAGCTTAGTCCTTATAAGTCCTGATTTTCAAAGATCAATCATTTCTAGGAGACCTAATACTTTTAATGAATGGTTTCGATCAGTCACCCTCTGTATGTTAGTCTAAGAGCAAGTGGCCGGCAGACTGTAAGTATTTTACCAAAGATGAAATTTTCCTCAGTGACTCTCCTATACCTACCATACATGAGATGAGGAGTCACTAAGCCCAGCGAGGGTAGTTATTACGTCACTCCGGTAAGACAGGTATAAAAATCAGACCAAGTTCAAAAGTATTTTACCAAAGCTGCCGTTTGGTTATATTAAATAATATAACTATTGCTATTGAAAAATGCAATACGGGGTGTTCAAAAATATCAAAAATTAAATAATAATGAAGAGTAAAGTACCTTAAATATTAACGCTATGGAAAAAAGTTATTAAGAAAAATTGTTTGTAATTAAATTTAATTCTCAAATATGAAAGCATGGCCTACTAGTCAATATTAACTATTTTGAAGAAATTCCGCAATTTTTGTCATTGTTATACGTTTTAAGTATAGCCATTTTCCTTTAAATAAATATGTTTACTAAAGGCGCAGACATAATAAGAAATCATAAACCCCATAAATATTATTTAAACATTTATTTTGAAGAAATTATGATTTAATAAACAAATTCAACAATTATTTTGAAAAAACAGCAAAATTATTATTCACGCACAGTTATGTGCGTGAATAATGTAGAGTAGTTACTCTACATGCAGGCCTCCAAGTTCAACACACATCTCCAGTCTCGTTCTAAAAGATGTGTATGTTGATTGGTTTTTTGGTAAATTTTCTTTCTAATTAAAATTTTTATTTATTTTTTTTTTTTTTTTTTTTTTAGGATAAGAAATTAATTTTGTTAGAAATTTTTGGATTGTTTCTTAAAATAATTTTTTGGGTTTTTGTTAAATAATCTTTATTATTATTTTTTATATTTTTTTAAACAATTTTTTTTATTAATATTATTTTAACTTATTTAATTATTATTTAATTTTTTATTTTTAAAACCCTTTTTAATTGAACAAAAAATCTGGACCTTTCAAATAAGAAATTTTATGAAGAATGATTTTGTCGAAAAATTAAATTTTTTGTCATTTCACCTTAATAAAATTACCTAGTTTGAAAATTTTTGTACAGATATTATTAATTTTTGTGAGATTGTAATATGGAATGACTTCAAATCACCATTTTTGTTTTATATACAACTGTACTTATATTATATAGAGATATTTTATTTCATAGAAACTATACTTTTATAGCTTTTTAGGTATAGATATAGGTATTTAGGTCTTGCTATAGGGTTTTCCCAAAAAAATGCTACGAATATCAGAATAATCTGATATTATTAAGTTTGTCTATATCTTCCTCGAAATACTATGTGTCAAAAATTTGTGAATTTGCTAATGTTCAGTGGCATTCAAACAATGGCTCGTTTGTAAAAAGTGTAATTTATGATTTGTGAAAATTAGTCGATAAATAATTTGTTATAGCAGGGGAGTTCGTATTTATTGTTTGAGATTTTTCAGAAAGTATAGTGAATCTAGCGACTCAAACGTAGGTACCTAATTCATGGGAAGGGTCATTTGCTGTAAATAAAGAAAATATACCTGTGATAAAAGAACTTTGAGAAATACACAAGACACAACTACAACTGTGCTAGAAGACCAGTTGTATTCCGCGACATAACGGAAAAAATATATCTAATGTAGCATAAAACATATAGTAAATCCTTATAAGAAGTTATTGGCCATGCTCGTTTATGCAAGTGCAGATATTGGCCATGCTCGTTTATGCAAGGCAAACGTTAAAGGGGCAACGAGAGTGGAAATCTATTGCAAAAGGACCTGTTGACAATTCAAATAAAAATAAGAAGCAAATGGCAAAGAAGATAATAAGATATAATAAAATATTTCGAATGTTAACCAACCCAGAAACAGGTCCATAATATTTTTTACGAAACTTTTAACATGGTAATATTGGAATACTAAAAGAAAGTAGGTAAAATATTTCGTATGTTACTATACTTTTACTTGTTAAGTTAAGAAAAAGTTTACTACTACGTGAAGTAGTGTCGTTTCATATTTTTTCGACAAACCTACAATTAAAATAAAGCGGTTGGCTACTGTTACCTACTGCTGCGTAGTCACCGACCGTATTATTAATAAAAATAAATCTCCCTGACATTTCGGTATCAGCTTCTAATTTAACTCGGGAACGATGTCAAGTTGGCAAGAGATTTTTATCGTACTTTCAACAGCGCAGCTGACTTTTCCTTATCTCCACTAATTATGTAGATATGTAATACAAAATTCGCCTCGAGACCAACGACAACAATCTTAATAGCTCCTCAGTTTATTTAACAAATAACCGGTTTCGTTTCATTAGTAAATAATAATAATAGAGAATAGAACATTATGCTCGATAAGATCGTATAGATAGAGAACACTCAGCTCGCCTTTTTGCAATATTAAATTTGAATGATAATTCTAAATAGGTTCGTTTTAATTAAATACCTGCATATTTTACCGAAGGCATTATCTAGCGAAATTTCATAACAGATGACAAATTAGTTAGGCATTTTTAACAAAAAAAAAAAGCTAGTTCTTCTTGTCTATATACACATGTTCGAATACATGCACGCAAAAGTATTGTAAAAATGAAATTTCTTCATGACATCAAACGTTTTTCTGTATTATGTATAATCAACTAGACTAGTTCACAAATATCTTACTATATGACTAAATATTTCTTGAATGAAACTGTACAAACTTATAAAAGTCACTAAGTTAATTCAAACGTTGCTTAACACATAATTTAATTTTGCAGAAAAATCGTTGAACTCCTGATTATTTATACTTTCTTTTTTAATTCTTGTTTTGAAATCACAATACAAAAATTTGAAGCTTTTTAAACATTTGTTTTCCATTTTATTTATTAAGTTCACTCCAAGACTTTTTATCAGGTCAAGTTCTCTCCATGATGAAAATATAGGTTATGCATATACATATATACGAGGTGTGTAAATTAAGTAATGAGACTGGCAACGTAGCGCAAGATCTAGCAACACTGCGGAGAGGGGGCTTGGAAGGGCGGTAGGTTAACAAATAGTGCACCTTTATTCCAAGTTTGAACTTCTTAGAGTCATTTGTTTGTCCTTTGTGATTGTTTTCGTAAACCGGTTTTTTCTAGTGCGTTTTAAAAATTACTTTTGAGCAACGGTGTGCTATCAAGCTTTGCTTCAGACTTGGACACAGCGCAACGGATACTTTTGCAACAAGCTTACGGAGACTGATTTTTTCAAGAGACCACGTTTTCGGTAGTTTAAGGCATTGTCAGAAGGAGAATCGATTGAAGATGAATCACACAGCGGAAGGCCTTCATCTTCAGAACCGATTAAAATGTCGACCTTGTGCCTCCAGACCAAACGTAAATCAACACTTTTACAGAGAGGTTCTTGAAAAACTTCGAAAAAGCGTATGAGACCAAATATCAAGAACAACTGGATTTTGCATCACCACAATGCGCCTTGTCACACAGCCATTTAAATAAACTAGTTTTTAGCCAGTAAAAACATTCCTGTGACTCCTCAGCCTCCTTTTCGCCTGACTTGAGTTCTTGTGGATTTTTTTCTCTTCTCGAGATCACAGGACGTCATTTAGAATATAAAACATTCAAAAGGCTGTAACCAACTAGCTGAAGACTATTCCAGTATATGCGTTCCAACACTGCTATGAGGAATGGAAGAACCATCTCCCGCGCTGTATGGCTTCCCAAGAAAGTTATTTTGAAGGAGATAATATTGAATTGTAATTCTATTCGAATAAAAAAAAAATTAGAAAAAATCAGTCTCATTACTTAATTTACACACCTTGTATGTGTTTTATCCGAAATCTCGAATCGTAAAGTTTAGTTCAACATTTTGTATCCGTTTTCATTGGCATCGTCAAGGGAAAATACAGGGCTGATCGCCCTATGACTTTTGGTAAACAATAAATAATTTGTTTTAAAACACAAAAAAAAAGTCTAAAACCTTATAAGGTCAATTTAAGGTCAAATCAATTTTACATGTAAATCACTGTTTTCTAATATGGCCAAATATGAAGAGTTCGTGCAACTTTAGATATAACCGTGTTTCATATTCATTTTCTTCTGGAAGGAAAATATTGGTTCCTGCTACAAATATCTACATGGCCAGGAATGGCCTAGAAATGCCCTTGTAAGTTTCATTATCAAAGGCAAGTAAACAGACATGACCTATGACTTACATTGTGATTTACATGTAAAAAACTGACTTGACCTTAAATTGACCTTGTAAGGTTCATGGTCAATGGTCATGGCCAAAATAATACCTCTCAACAACTGTCTATAACTTTTTTTATTGAAAGATTTCTTGCAGACTACTAATTCTCCGAGTTTACGATCTGGAAAATATATTAGGCATATTCAGTAATATAGCCAAATAATCAACTATCATCCATGTATATCTTGAATCTTATAATCATGGGATCTTTTTTGGTACATGAGAACTTTTGTTCAGAAAGTCGAGAACTATCATATAATCAATTTTTAGACAAATCGACCGGGACCCACTTTCCATTTGTTTTGTGCGGGGTCCTTTGACATAGGCCTTTTTTCGCATATGGTGCATACTTTGATAAACATTGTATAAATAGGTACAACAATATTTTTTGAATAATTTGTCTTATTTATCATAAGAAAGGGATCATGTCCCGTGAATGGATCTCGGGATGCATTAAGAAACGTTTGCTACTCCTGTCAATTTTGTAGGCAAAATGTTCCTGATCATTATAATTCATTTAAATTAAATGCTCGGATTAATATTGCTTTGAAGTTTACAGAAGAAGAATAAATACAAAAATAAAAATGATTGCAGTCATGTAAACACACACAAAAAAAAAACAAAAAAAAAATTGCAACGGCATATATTAAAAGTTATTTTAAATAATAAAATTTTCTTTTCGTAATTTTTATTAATTGCTATTATTAAAATTAATGAGACAGTTTTCTTATATAATGCTGCCACATTATATTTTTGTTACTAAATTTACTTTCTAACAGGGTTTTATAATCGGCTGAGGTACTTGTTCAGTTATTACAATTACGAGTAATTAAGACGACAAAGGATAAGTATCTAAGTTAATCTATTATTGGAAGTTTCTCCGCATTTCGCCGTTGTTTTAAATTTTCTCAGTCGAAAGTTGTGTGGCGGAACGAAAAGAAGTGGAAGAAAACGAAGGGGGAAGACTAATTGCTGTATTAATTTAAATTGTATTTTCCGAGTTCTAACGTGGCATTTGTCTTCAAGGAGATAAAATAAGGCTTGGTGTGCAGAAAGCCAAACACAAAATGGTACATGCGGATTCAGTGTTTCGTTAATTTATAGTGTACTTTAAGGTCTATTGGGGAGTTAAAACTTGTATAATTGGCTGCACTGGTTCGGAAACAGATTGCCTAGGCTATGGGGAAATTCACCGCAAGCCCTTTGTTTCATTTAAAAGGGTTATTTCACATCGTGAACCAAAGACACTAACTTGTGCTTTAATCTTCGGGAAAATGATGACCCATTCGCTATAATCTTTTAGTTCAGTATGTGCCCGCTGGGCTGTGGAGGGAGGGTGCTACTTACGTAACGAAAAGCTCTTTGATGCCGGATGCTTTAATTGCTCAATATAATGTTATCATAGTCATATAATTGAAAAAAGTCTCTTTACTAGCAATTTTTTTTAACGAAACTAAGTCGTTTCCACTTAAATATTTCACTTTTTTACTTTATTTTTTTTTAATGGGGCTTATAACAATTATCAATTTTCGAAAATCTGAACAAGCTATTAGGCCTATGACGAATTCGATTGACATATTTTCAATATGGCTTTGCTTTTGGTAATACCGGAAGTTATAAACGTCCTTATTTTAAATAGAATGTTGCCTTTTTATTGCATAAATGTGTGTCCGTGAAGGCATGTAATGTAATAACTATTATTGAGCTCAGTCAACGCAAAAAAAAAGGAAAGGGATCCGAAAAAGCGTAATTTCGCCTCAAGACACAGCAATGTCTATGTCAATTAGGGTCCGGAAATGTGTGCCATAACGCCTGGTAGGCACTATAAAACTCTAGGGTAATGAAAGTATAAACCGTATTTTTTAAGCGCGCCTTGTTAATTATATACGCGTGTATTTCTTGCCCGTGCTACGTAAGGCATTGACCTTGCCCGATAACACTCCAGAACCCGCGTATGCGCAGTAGTACGCCATCCCGGTGCGGGAGCGCAGGATAGTCTAACGCAGTTTAACACTCGTGAAGGTAAACATTCTGAACCCTAAAAATGACATTTCTCCCAGCTCCCAAGTTCTTTAGGGAATTTCATTTCAACTGCCATTTTCATGCCAATTTCGCCAATAGTATAAATTGTAAAACCTAATTCGGCAGAGCTAAAGAGAAATAGATAGAGTTTAAATAACTAAAAGGTAGGAAAAGGTAGGAAATCTCTGGCTATCTCTGGTAGGAAATAATTATTTCTTATGTTCAATTCTGTGCTGCTGCCATATTTTGAGCTGTTATTGGGACTATCTATTAAGGCAATCAAATCTATACACTTCAAGATCATAACAACGTACCTAAATTTTCATTACGTTTTCCTATAATTTTCTTTTACTGTTTTTGAGTTATTCCGTGTTTTTTGAAATTTTGTTCATTAGCACTATAACATTTAAAACTTACTATTGACTTATCAATCTTCGGTAGGTCATTTTGGAAAATCAAGTATAGGTATTAACACTGTGGTTAGTGGAACCCTAAAGCTTTGCAAAAATTATGTGCAGGGTACAGGGTGCTTACATATTTCTCAATTATGTGCAGGGTACAGGGTGCTTAAAACAGATCTGCCCTTTAAAGCAACTTCAAATCATCCAAACTAAAATGTTTTGAATACAGTGACGAATTTGAATTTACGTTTTGGTATAAAATTCAATTCTGTATCGATCTGTTTTAGTATTCCCTATACTTACATAATATACTTATGTATATTTAACAGTTTTTAAATTATTTAGCGATTATTTGAAGTTTACTTATAATTTTTGGGTTGTAAAGTGTGCTTTTTGTATTCGTCAACGTGGAAAATCAAGAATAGTCAAATAAGGGCATTCATTTATTATACTTTTAAGATTCACAAACAATTTTACACATAGGTGAAACCAAAATATTTTTATAACTACTCAACAACCCTGTTGCAATCATCCGGAGATGGTTAAAACTAAAACTGTTTTTACGGTGACAGTTCCAATCCTCCCCCAATATCCTTTTAAGAAGTATGGAAATAAATATTGTACACAACTCACTGGAAAGAGTACTCGTATAATTTACGCACCACTCGTATGTTGTATGCTACTTTCCATGCTCGATATATAATAAATATACTATTACACGTTTTGACTGAAAATCATGTTATTTTAGTACAATATATAGCATATCTCCTACTATATAGGTGTATTTTTCTACTTCTTTAGTTTTACATAATATGTGTATGTATTGGTAATTGTAAATACTGCATGTAAAGTTAAGGTGCATTACATTACTTATTTTCAGTAAAATAAAAATTACCCTTTCGGTACTAAAAACACATAGTACATAAGGGGGGAATCAACCTTGACATTTTTTTTTTCGATTTTTTAGTTTTTGTGCTTATCTTATAGAGAAACTCTTCCTCTTTAAAACGCTGGTTTATTATTTGCGATACATGCACGCATTCGGCTGCAGAACCTTTTTTTTAAACTCTGTCACTCCCAAAAAATATTGATATTTTGTACCCGAAAGCGTTCAATCTTCGATGGCGTTGCTTGGGCAATGTCAAGTGATGAAAATAGAATTGCCAAGTCAGATAAAAGAACCCAGGCTGCAACAAAAGCAGCAAGAATTGATCAGAAAAAGAAAAAACAGGCAGAGCATGCCTCTTTCACTGACAGACCGTAACTAAAATTTTGAAGTCATTTTTCTCAATACTGCTTTTTTTGAGCTTGCGCGCAGTGTTTTTCATAAACTACTGAATGGATTATGTTCAAATTTGCATCATTTGTTCAGAACATCTTAATCTTTAATAATACCGGTGGGTTTTCTAAAATTTTGATCCATTTTTTTAAAATTAGTTTTTAAGTTGGAATTTCTATCAAAATATGATGTAAAATTTTGTTATTTTGTAACTGCGCTCCTGATGTCTTTAGATTAATTCTAACCGGTATTTTTAATTATCATAATAGGCTATGTAAACATGCAAAGTTATAAAGTTGTATGTCAAACCATTCTTGAATTTTGTGACGCCCAATGCAAGGAAGTCAAAATTATACTATTTTTGTGTCTATTTTTGCCTGTGTACTACATCCATTATTGTTATCGATATTTTTTCACAAAAAAAAAAATTCTAAAAAAGGAAAATTTGTTCCTTTAAATGGTGTAATCCTTTTTAAAATCGGATCTCTGAATCAAAAGTTATAAGCCTGCAAAATATGGGCAATTTTGAAGGGTTTCAATGTTGATTCCCCCCTACGACACAACGTGTTGAACTTTTTTCAAAAACTCGAGACATTAAACGAATTCCTTAAGATATGATTGTTATCTTAATAGTTCGGATCTCTACCGTACATTCCAAGTACGGACAAACAAGTAACTCCCATGACGTGAAGACAAATTGTTCAAATTTTTAAAATAACGCAATTGTTATATTAGTTATAGTGCAGAAGTTGTATGTGACTTCATAAATAATTTTGTTTAAATGTCTAAAGTAAAATATTGTTAATTATTTCTAAGCTGCTTGATACGCAAGCTGCGGTTCTATACTGATATTTGTACGATTGTAATCCGGGCTCTAGTGATTACATATAAGTAGGTATTACTTTATACAGTAGACTCTCGATTATCCGAAATGGAATCTTATTTGTCATCCTCCATTTCATCCGAAATGCATCTTCCCAAATCTTCGATTATCTGAAAAACTGTTAGAAGGCATTGCTTACATGCGCTGTGTAAATTAAGTACTGAGACTGACAAAGTAGCGCCTGATCTAGCTACACTGCGGACACGAGTCTTGGAAGGGCGGTAGCTTAACATATTGTAATGCACCTTCAGTATAAGTTTGAACTTATTAGAGTTGTTCATTTGTTCTTTGTGACTGTTTTCTTAACCGTTTCTTTTCTAGTGCGTTTAAAAAAAAAGTTTTACTTTGACTTGGACACAGCGCAACGTATACTTTTGCAAAAGTTCACTACGGAGCCTAGGTTTTTCGGTAGTTTAAGGCATTCTCAGAAGGAAGAGAGTCGATTGAAGATGAACCACGCAGCAGAAGGCCTTCATCTTCAAGAACTGATGAAAATGTCGATAGAATACTGGGTTTTGTGTGTTCATATCGTTGGTTGACGACAAGAATGATCCGAGAGGAGTTAAACTTCGAAAGATGGTCATGCGTGACACCAATTATGAAGAACAACTGGATGTTGCATCACAACAATGCGCCTTGTCACACATCCATTTCATTAAACGAGTTTTTAGCAAGTAAAAACATTATTGTGACTCCTCAGCCTCATTATTCTCCTGACTCGAGTCCTTGTGACTTTTTGCCTTCCCGAGATCATCAGAGAAAAATCACCTCAAGGGACCAATAGTTATCTTGGGACCATATAATATATTCAAACGACTGTAACCAACCAGCTGAATGCTATTTCAGTATATAAGTTCCAGCACTGCTATAAGGAAAGAAAGAACCGTCTCCAGCGCTGTGTGGATTCCCAAGGAAGTTATTTTGAAGAAGACAATACTGAATTGTGATTCTATTCGAATAAAAACATTCTCGTTACTTAATGTACACACCTCTTATTTATTCAGTAAATATGGTTACGAAATGGAAAAGAAAATTCGTTATAATAGAAGATACATTAAATTCCACATTCTTGAGATGTGAGTACCGTAAAATATTTTAAATGTGTTTTTACTTTTACTGCCGTATTTTTCGATTTTTTTTTTTTTGATTATTCTAAATGACCCTGGGGACACTCGAATCATCGGGAGTCTACTATACTTATAAATCGTATTCGTACATAATGCAATGTCTTCGCAGTGTTTTTCGTATAAAAATTTTAGATTCTATGGACAATTAATTTCT
The DNA here is from genome assembly GCA_029963805.1 of Aromia moschata. Lineage (NCBI taxonomy): Eukaryota > Metazoa > Arthropoda > Insecta > Coleoptera > Cerambycidae > Aromia > Aromia moschata. Next base: position 76,731 of record JAPWTK010000973.1, read on the forward strand.
GAATACTGCGAAATTTCTGAACGGTAAAAATGAAAATTGGTTCCGAGATGAATCGCACGTTTACTCCTACATATTTCCAATGATCTACTAAACCGCAGTCTACTTCACTAAAAACGATTTTTTTACTAAGAAAGTAAATGGAAATAATTGCAGAAGATACCAACTACACGTTTCTCATTATACTTACTCTCTGCTTATGGCGATGACGTTGTATAACAGACTTAATTTTGTAACGGATACGTGTCGGGGTTAAAAACGACCGAAATTCCTCTCTTTGTACAAAATAAAGTATAACCCATAAAGCTCAAAAAAAGAGTATAAGTTGTGTATTATGCCGCGAAACGGGGGGATGAAAATCCTGGCAACCCTTCGTATAAGAAATACAATATCGACACCCTCATAGAACGAAACGGCACTAAAGCAAACACGTAGGCAATTAAAACATGATCCACGTGACCCAATTAGCCGCGTGTTTGCTTATCGGCCGCCACTGTCGCCTTTCCTGAAGTTCGTCAACATCGTTTTAACCAAATTCCGGATTTTTTTTTAATCAAGACAAAATCCCGTTCATATTACCAAATATGTTGATAAAAAAATACAATGAAAACGTAAAAGTTTGATTAAATTCGATATTTTTCAAAAAATCCTGGGGCAGGTAAATTTTTATTTTCAATTACGCACTTTGCGCCATAATTGAAAGTAGCAGTGATGTTACCATATACGAGTAGACCAGGGCCAAACCGTTTTAAATACCGTAATTAGCAGTATGC